>VTPC01002996.1:0-23989 GCA_011009095.1 Ignelater luminosus | reverse complement strand
ATGAGTACGTAAATATTCTTAATGGTTGTGTTATCATAATGAATTATAATGTCGTAATCAGGATATTGTGATAAAATACTTAACATAACTGCATTCATTTTCATTGCGGGAACGGAAATTTTATTTGTTTCAACCACATGCACTATTTGAGAAACAAACACTATCAAAATAAACAGTATAGCTGTTTTCATTATTTTAATTTATTTGACATTTTGTGTTCTCCTTTTGGTATCCTTTACTAAAAAATGAGAAATAGTAAAAATGGATACTTGCATCTGACGTAACGCTATACAATTTTTCTTCTCATCTTTTAGGTGACAGCATGTACTTTTGTAATCAGCAACGAACCAATTTTCTTCAATGATTGATAGACTATTCCCGAGTAAATATACAGAATGATATAATTACATTTACAGCCTGTAATCTGCATAAATCTATTTGGGCCAATTCAAACAAGAAAAACGAAAACTATTCATTGTCTTGTCTGCTTTGATGTTTTGGAAATTCAATACGCAATTAATGCATATCTAAAAATTCTTATTTAGTTTTTTTATTTTAAATATCATAGTAATATAAAATCGTAATATGGTACTTCACAGAATTAGACGTTACGAAAGTGCTGTTGAATTTTTTTAAGGTCATACCAGAAGATTATATGCTATTACAGGTTACTTAAAGCTTTTTAAAAAACAAGTGTACGTACTATTTAACTATGGTGTTTATTCAATCAATGAATAAATATGACTTTTTGAACGAAAACTGTATAACGACTAAAAAATTTATACGAAAGAGAAATTAAATTAGCTATAGTACATAAGGTATACTGAAAATAAATATTTCTTAACTTACTAAAATGGCAGTGGCGGTCCGTCCATAAGGACTCAGGGGCTCGAGCCTCCCAGCCATTTCCATCAGACAAAACAACTTCCTTACGTGATTGAAAAATATGTATCTTTTAAATAAATTATGTTTTTTCTACTCTAATATTCGTATCTGACTACATAATACTGCGTTAGTAAGTAATACTAATGCACGTGGGCACATTAAAGTAAAGCCCTCGTGCGGTATGGGAATCTCCATAAGGAAAAACGAATCCGAAGCGATTGTAAGCCGACCGTAACGTTATGCTGACGAGGGGCTCTCGTTCTGTGAGCCTCAATGCTGCGTGTTGAGTAAACTTTCTCTTTTCGCGCAGTAGCAACTTAAAGCGTGTGTGATTGTTGTGTATTCTATTCTACATAAAAATGACAGAGAATAAAATAAACGATATCCTCAAAATTAATTTTAAGACTCTTTCGTTAGAAGAAAAAGTAAAAATAAAAGAGCTGGGAAGACCTACACCGGTATTAAATCTTAATCAACCAGATAAAGTAGGAACTCGTACTTTTACAAGGCATTTTTCTAAGGACATTTATAACAAATTTAAATGGATTTCTGGATGTGATACGCTTAATGCTCTGTATTGTTTTCCATGCTTTGTATTTTATTCTGATGGAATGGACAAAACATGGTCAGTAACGGGATTTCAAGATCTCAAACATTTAAATCAGAGAGCAAGAAAACACGAAATTTCCGCAAATCACATGAAATGTTGTACGGAATTAGCTTTATTAGGCTCCGTAAATATTGCAACTCAGTTAAATTCAGTTTATAGACAAAATATAGTTAAACATAACGAACAGGTAACTAAAAATAGGTATATATTAAAACGATTAATAAATTGCATAAAATTTTGTGAAGTGTTAGAATTAGCATTAAGAAGACACGATGAAAAAGAGGACTCAAAAATCGTGGAGTTTTTCGAGAATTAGTAGAGTTTTCGCCAGAACTGGATGAAAATTTAAAAGAACATTTAAGTAATGCAACAGTTTTTAAAGGTACTTCCAAAATTATACAAAATGAAATTCTGGAGTGTATGCTTGCAGTGTGTCGTCAAGACATTAAAGAACAAATTAATGAAAGAGTTTATAGCAATTCAGTGTGATGAAACAACAGATATTTCAAATCAGTGTCAAATGGTATTTACACAATGGAATTATTTACGAGAGGTTTTGGACTTTTTTAAGAATCGTCGATAAATCAGCTGATGGCTTAACGCGATGCATAGAGCACGAATTAAACACGTTGATACCAAATTCGCCTGGTAAGCTGATTGCTCAAACATATGACGGTGCGAATGTTATGAGCGGTGTTTCCGGTGGCGTCCAGACAAAAATAAAAGATAAATATAAATACGCTCATTTCGTGCATTGTTATGCCCATCAATTAAATTTAATTATGCAAAAAGCAACAAGTCCAAATGCCAAAGTAAAATTTTTTTTCAAATTTATCTGCAATTCTTAGTTTTTTTTCAAGTTCTTTTCACAGATGTGACGTATTAGAAGAAATCGTAAATCGAAAATTGCCTAGGGTTGCTGTCACCTGTTGGAATTATAACAGTAAGCGCCGTTTTCGAAAATCGGGAAAAGTTGATCGAATGTTTCGAAGAATTAGAGGAAAAAGCAATAAAACTGTTACTTGTAAAGAGGCTTGCGGCTTACGAAGAATTCTCGAAGATCCAAGTTTTATATTTTGGCTTATTTTATTTCACAAAATCTTTCCACATGTAGACATATTATTTAATCAATTTCAAACCAGAGATAAAGATAGCATTGAACTTTTAAAAAATTTGCAGAAATTCGAAGAGATAGTAACATCTATAAGAAATTCAACCGATGAGATTTCGAATGAGATAGAGCTGCAAATGTCCTAGTACTGAGAATCAACGAAGAAAAAACATTTCTGAAAATAAAAATTTCATAATTGCAAAAGAAGTCTGCGACACAATAATTGTTCAACTCAAAGAAAGACTATCATACAGGGGTCATTTAGATGGTGCCTCTTTAGTAAACAGAGATAATTTTCTTCGGTATTCTAAGAGTTTTCCAACATCGACTCTCAAGTCAGTCACTGCGTATTATCCAATGTTACAAAGAGACAGATTAAAGACTGAGTTAGAACTACTTTATTCAAGGAGAGATTGTAAAAATATTGAGGGCGGCTCAAACATGCTCTCTTGGCTGTCTAAAAACGGTTTAAATGAAACATTCAGTGAAACTGCTAAATTATTAAAAATTATTTTGACAACTCCTATGTCTACTGCTGAATCAGAACGATGTTTTTTCACTCTTAAAAGAATAAAAACATATTTCAGAAATACAATGAACAAAGAGCGTCTTAATGCGTTAGCGATGATGTCTGTGAATAACAACTTAATACATGGCATAAAGAGTTTTGACGATCGAGTGATGGAGCAGTTTATATCTCAAAAAAATAGAAGATTAAATTTTACCTACAAACAATAAGTTTTTCTCTTTATTTTATTTGCTATATTTTTTCTGTTTATTTTAAATTTTTTGTGCATTTATTGTGTTACATATGTTCATATATAAATATGTTTTCGTTTGAGCATTAACTTTTTTTGTGTTATCATAAATCATCGTTTTTATTTAAACTAAACCATCGATGAAATACAGGCGAGTCTTTTATATTATTTTACTACGTTGTATATATATTTTGTTAGAAATTAAGAGCCCCCCAAATATAATTGTCACGAGCCGCCACTGTAAAATGGTCAAATTTCGAATTTACAAACGGTTTTCGATATGATCTGTGAACAGAGAATAGAGTCGTTATTTGTATTTTCAGGTAAAGCTACGATCGTTTGCTGAAAAACTAGGACAACTTCATTATCGAGAATAAGTATGGATTATCAGACTGCTTAAGAAAACAAACCTCAAGAAATAAAGAAAAAAAACGTAAAGTAGTGCGATTAGTACGACTTTTCTTCATTAACGTTTTTTGCAGTTTTTCAAAATTTGTATCAACTGGATAGATCTTTCAATAGCTAACTTATAATATTGTTCATTGATACTTTTTTTCCAAACAATATTTTCCAAGAGAAATCTTGCAATTTTAGCTATGTATTGAGATTCAACTCTGAACTATATGTTTTCTTTTTGATCTGCCTTCAAAACGGAGTCTGCAGAGTCTATCAACGATTTATAGAATTGCAACGTGATAAACTGTCTTTCACTCCTTGGTCTATTTCGTTACTAATTATCTCCAAACTACATTCTTGTTTGTATCTAAGCCTAATAAGTCCATGAATCAACAAACAAGTAAATCAAAAATTAAAATTTATTTGGAGTAAACATAGACGTTGGTATGTAGTCCGGAAAAATACAAAAGCAAAATAAAATTAAAAATTTCAAAAGTTACCACACCACACACGTTGAACGCACAAAAAAAGTAAATTTGACCATTGTAATCTTGATTCATTTATCTCAGGTAATTATGTCACTAGTCCGCCTTATTGTTAATTAAATGATTTACTTTTACGCAAAATAAAAAGTTGAAAAGAAAATTAAATTAACTTAGCTTATCCTTGTCCTTAAAGCTGCCAAAATTTCAGATTCAGTTGATCTTCAAAATTGTTGTCCTTTTTAGTCTGATTTTCTTTTTAAAATGAAAACAATTGTATAATTCAAGTTTTATTTGAAAACGTAAAATGAAATTATCACTACACTTGCACAACCTCCATTTAATTTTAATATTAAATTAAATACAATCTCAATTTTTATCAAACTATAAATCTTGATTGATTAATTAAGAAAAATTCTAAAACTGCTTAAATATAATTTTTGCAACTGAACGCTAACTCAATGCTCACTGCTTAATGAATGAATGTATAGATAGTGCTCAGAAAAATCCCGTAGACTGTTGCATGTTCCTTATTAAAAGGAAAAAACTGACTACGTTGTACAATTAAAAAGACGTAAAAACATCCCACAAGGTTAAATTCATCGCATTTCTTTTTTCTATAAATATAAAATAATCTTTTGACATATTTTAAACCTCTGTAAATTAATTCAGCATAATTTCATAAACATAACGCACATGATTGATTGGCATTTAACTACGATTCCAAACATGCATCAACTTTCTATGGTAGTTTCTCATATAGCACCGGACGTCCAGTGTGATATATAAACTTTTTAATTATAAACAGAAGTAATAATACTATAACACATTTGGAATTAATAAGAAACATTAATTTTTATAAGTGTCAAGATACAATAATAATTAGTTCAGCCAACTTGCAAAAACTAAATATTCTTATCACAGTGGACGTCCATTTGTCATCCAAATTTCTTCCCGACGTCCATGGACGTAAATTGGACATCCACTGGACGTCCACTGGACGACCGTTAGTGGACGTCTACTGGACATAAATTTTCATCCAAAAATCGTCCAAATTATGCCCAAAGATCGTCCACATTATGTCCAAACATCGTCAGAATTATGTATGTCCAAGAATTGTCCAAATTATGTCCAAAAATTGTCCGAATTATGTTCAAATTACGTACAAAAAAATGTACAAATTACGTCCAGTAACGGACGTCCGTAGGATGTCCAAAGTTATGACAAACGGATGTCCACTGGACATCCATTCGCAAAATTTGGATGTCCAATGGACATCCATAGGATGTCCGTGTGCTATATGGATTATATCATCCGCACCAAGCACTTGAAGCACTCACCAGGCACTTGCATCAGCACCAAACACACTACGCACCAAGAACCTGCACCAAATACCTGTAGCACGCTTTAGGCGCTAAAACCTGCACCAATCGCTTGCAACACGCACCAGGTACTAGCGACTAGCAGCTGCCGCAGGTACACTCATACACGTACCGCAGTTATTTGTGACATCCATATATACAGATAAAATTGTGGAACAATTCAGTGCATCTCTCAGTACACAACACAATTTTTAAAAAAAAACTGACTTACATTCGCGTACTCCCCGTCCTATTCAATTTATAAACTAAACTAAATTATAGTGTCGAAGTCAAGTTCAGAACGAAATGAGATAGCCAAAAGAACAAAATTCGTCCCGAGGTATCAATGAAACCCACAAAACGGATTAACAGTTTTTTGAAATTCAAATATTTTTCTCGTGCCTTTCAAAAAAACAAAATAAACCGTCTTTGCAATTACGCAAACCGAAACTTTCTATCTCGAAAAATGACCGAGCCACGAAATTTCTGAGTTTATTCGGAAACAGAAGGAGGGAACGGTATCCTAGGCTATCGGTTCCAGAATTTTGTACCACCAGACCGCGTAAGGAAATCTTTCTAGGCCCAGAAACGAGGTCGTGATCGCAAAACATCGTTTTTGGCGAATGAATTCATTTGTAAAAAAACGGTCCAGCTGGAAGTAGGCCTCGAAGAGCTCCGTCAAAGAAGTCCAACAAGGAAGCCTCAGAAAAACGACCTAAACCTTTCCGCTTCAGACCTCCACTGTGTCTCGATCGCCTTGGCGTGGCGTACACGCCATAGGTAGGTTCCTTTGCCCTTTCCAGTATTTACTTCCAGCCTGGAGAAGTTTGACTAGCGCCCACCTGACATTGGAGGGTTCGTAGTTACTAAAGTATCGGTGTAGTGTTAAGGACCGCGAAATGCGCGTAGGATAAATTCGGAAATCCGCGGAATACCATTATCGAGTCCAGCCTAAAGACATTGGCTGTAATAAATATAATAATAAAATGACGCATATTTTCAGAAAAGTCTATAGCGTACCGTTCTGGCTGAAATCGTTGCGTTTTAGTCTACTGCGCAACAGTCCAGGAGATAATAAGCCGCGTACTTTCAGAATCATAGCCAATCACTATGCAGTCTCGCACCGGTTTTGATTTTTTTCTACGTTAAACTTTGAATAACCGGACTGGAGTCCTGGTTATTCCTGCTGGTACTAGCATGAACTCCACAGTCCGCACCTCCTAAACCTAGCAATCACGCCTGGTCCTGCACGCCGCTTTTGTTCTGTTCCGATATCTCCCGCTGTTCCTGAGATATCGGCCAATGAATCTTTGTCTTTGGGGCTGCTCTTGCGGCGAAGGAGTGTAACTAAAATTAAAAGCTTTTGACGAACAGGGCGTCGGGCGTGGGGATTGATTAGGTTAGGTTAGGTGAAGGCGGAAATTGGGTAGGAGCGACTACGAGTGATGGGGAGAAAACATTTTATTGTTGAGGAAATAAAAGCCCATTTGGTTTCAGAGAGTGAAAGCTCATTTTAACATGACGTTGGTTTTGTTTTGAAGTGGGGAAGATGCTCATTTTATTGGGGGAACAAGCAAATCGTTTGGGAAGGTTAAGAAATCATATTATTTGAGGGAGCAAATTTTGGGAATAAAAGCGCGTTAGATTTAGGTGAGGATAAAAGCTACTTTGGTTATATTGGGGGGTAGAAGTAAATGTTAATTTTGGTTTGCAAACAATCCAGGCACTAGTACCTGTCCCAAGCACTCGTAACAGGCACTACTCTCTTGCAACACTCTCAAGACACTAGGACCTGTCCCAAGTACTTACAACATGCATCATTCTCAAGACACTAGTGCCTGTCTCAAGCAAATAATACAGTTATTGAAATTTTTCTGCTGTTATTATTCATGGTGAAATGTGTCAGATTTTCATGGTTTGTTACTAGAGTCCCCAAATAATTGCAAGTTACATCTAGAGACTCTACTTTGTGCTACTGCTGCTGTCATAATTGTGATAGAACAAATATAAGTCTGCACATTTTTTTTAGGTAGAGGAAATTGGATTATTTCCAAGCCACGAATATTAAAGCACAGATTCAGTAATTTCGCTGCCTGTTGGTGCGCAGATGTATTTTTGTTATCACTATTATGACTTAAAGCTAGCTTCTTCACTCTATTTGAAATGGATAATAAAATTTTTAATATGTTGATGTAAAGTTTACATAAGTGTCCTTTTACATTCTTAGTAAATAAAAATATAATCACTATTTAAATATACCATTTATTTATTATACCTACTATTTACAGAAAACTTCAATTTAACAACATCTGAAAAAATATTTTTTGAAAATTACATTGAATGTAACAACACTGTAACACTAATTAATTTTCTTATTCTTTTGTAATTAAAAGTAGCAATCTGTTTTATCATCATATTAATATACATAAAAAAAATCATTACAAAAATATTTTACTTTCGCTTTATGAATCTACACTGTTTAATTCAGCCTTTACTACTTCTGCTGCTTCTTCCATGCCAAGTCCTTCCAAAATGTATGCTAAGTTGTCTAAAGTAGCATCCATATCATCTTCAAACCATAACTGAAGTACATTTTTTGCTTGGTCTGATAATGTCGGATTTTCATCTTCAAAGAATTTTATTTCATCAGGTTGGTAACCTACAATATCATAACATATAATCAATATAAAAATATTAAGTTAGAGCTGTTTGACCCTATGCCAAATTTTTTAAAAAATTTTGGACAAATTATAAAAATTCTCGGTCGTTGCAGAGTTTACAGAGATTTTTGTAGAAATTTTTGTCAACAAAATTTTTATAGAACATGTTCTAAAAATTGGTAAATTTCTTGCAAAAAATGCGCAGTAAACATGAGCGCGTTTATGCACAAACCAATATCAGCTGATCGTCTGCACGTTTGCTTGCTTCCCTATTATGTGAGGTTATGTTTACGAGTTGCATTAAAGGAAAATTTTTGTAAAAATTCTTTTATAAAATTTCCACAAAATTTAGCAGTCAAACAGTTCTTGATCTAATAATATCAAAAAATCTTAAAATACAAATTCTACAAATTATCCCCACTAATATTGTCTACCTAATTTTGTAGCTAGTTTCTTCCAATCTGGAGCTATTATTTTGCTGAATAATTCCAATTGTGTTGTGGTTATTGAAGGTGCTTCGTTTCTTGGATTATGATCATCTGTAAATTCTTCAGATTCTTGTTTAATGTCTTCATTAGTTGGTTCATCTTTAAAAAGATTATTTTCTTCAAGTTCTACATCATTTGATTCAATAGTTTCTTGCACTCTACCAGGACGATCAGCAGCAATTTTTCGTACCATCATTTCTAAATAATCTGGTAACTGACTGATTGGATTATTACTATATGTAAAAAAATGTGGGCTGCGTCTAGCCATAAGTCTAAGTGCTCGCCACCCAAAATTACCATCTTTCAATAATGACTCTTCATTCTTAACATTTGGAGACTCCAATTGGGCAATAGCATCTGCAAAGTAATTATCCAGTGATGGTAAGAAGTCTCTATCTTTTGCTTTGCAAGCTTCTAGATTATCAGGACAGAAGTTCCACAGTCTTGTTAGTTCAGGGCTTTAATTAAAATGTAAATAAATAATGTTATCAATAAGTTAATTACTCATACACCAACCTGCCCAAGTACCATTTACCAGTGGAATTAGCTTCTTTTAGTAAATCACCAACAAGAGGACGTTCACTAATTACTTTACGATATTTTTCTCCCGTATCTACATTTGAAATGGCTTTTTTGAATTCTGCAAATTTAAGACATTATTGTATTACTGACATAAGAAGATTGGCTCAAAAATCTATTTCCTCGTAACTACCAATTCTATGCAAATAAACACAAAAATCAACAGAACAATTGAAGAGTACGGGGGAAAATGATCTAAGTCACATTTAAACAGTCTTGAGATATTTCAATTTAAAGCACGGACCGATTGCTTTTCCATACAGCACCTATTTTTATTCACAGTTTGCAGTAACTTAGATTGGTTTTTCGTTAATTTCGAAACGAAACTATAAGAAATGATATATAACTCATATTCGGGTCTAATGCGACTTCGATCGTTTTTTCCCTTCAATTATTTTAAGTACTAACAAGTACATTTTCATTTAGAAAAAGATGAACAATTTATTGCTTTCTCCATGAAACTACATATAACGTATACACTTCAAAATTTTATTTTAAAATAAGAGTGTACATTACCTGGGCATCCATCATTTTTCCATACATTCCAATGTTCTTCTCGTTGTAAAATATTTTTGATAATCATAGAGAATCTTTCACCATCTGGAGGAGTTTCCCTTAAAAGTGCATACACTTTTTCTGAAACTGATTGTACCCATTCTTTTTGATCCGTCTTGAGTTCGTATGTTTCTCTATTATTAGAAAGCCATTAGTAATCTCACTAGTCACTAATATATCAAATAAACTTAAACTTACGATTTAAATTTAACACTAGATGTAAGATACTGAAAAAGAATTAAAAATTGTAAAAGCACATAACGCCTAAAATTGACATCATATATTTGTAGATCTAGTAACTTTTGGTTGGTGAGGTATTTTGAAAAATATGGAGTATCTTCTGCATCACCTTCATCAACTTCTTTACTAATATAATCTAATTTTAGACCTTGAAATGTACTCAATATACTTGATGCATGCTGGAAAGACAAACAGTTATGCTATCATACACATTTGATAATACAATATTAACTTACAGAACAAAATAGTTTCCATTGTACTTTATTGTAACACTGATTTGGATTTCTAAAGAAATCTTGCAAGGACCAAAATTTACAGTATAAACTGTAATCAATCACAATGCTCTTTTTAGAACCAACATCTATTTCTGTTACAGAATCTTCTGAAGCATCAGCTCCATATTCTGTGATATTTTCCAAATTAAATTCACTAACAATATTTAATCCAGATCTTTCCGAAAATGGAAAGAACTTAGCCAAGAATAATAAGATTCGGCCACAAAACACAGTAGCACTAGAACGTGACAATCTTCTAAGTAAATCATTACACATGCGTAGTAAATTATTTTTGCAGGAAGTAAAAAACAGGTCTTCTTTCCATACATTTACTTCATCTTCTACAAATGTAAACATATCCTCGCAAGCTTCCAAAGTGAGTGCATCAAAAATATCAGCAAGAAGCATTACTGGTATGGTTGGCGTTGCCATTTCTTTTCGGCATACCATAATTGATAGCTTAACAAAAGCTTTTAGAAACTTTATGTCATATTCCTGTTCGAGTAATTCTAACCCATAATCACGAAATGCTTGATCTAATACTGATTTCAAATCTATTGGAAGCTTAGCTAATGACTTATTTTTAATCTCTAGTGGCTCTATGCTGTTTGATATCAAGACATCATGAAGTAAAGTCTAAGAAAATTAATAAAAAATCAAAATTATAACTATAATATAGTGTTTAGGTTAAATTAAATAACTTACTTTGTATTCAGTTTTTAAAGTTTGATAATTTATAGCCATCTCTCTTAATAATATTCAAACCTCTGCTAATTCATATCTTCTTGAAAAATTAGTTATTTTATATTATTTATTTACTGAATTTATAAATTCTTACCATGAAAATGAAATAATCAACACCGCCACTACATAACCTAGAATTTATTAAAAACTTCTTCACATACAGGGTGCTTGCAAAATAATATTTTTATTTCTTCATTTTATTGTTGATAAAATAAAGGCATGCATACAAATGGAAACATTTAATTGTTAAACATCGATATGCAATTCATAATTTACTGTGCCAACCATAACAATATGTGGATGCCCAAATCCAGGCACAGGTACTGCACATCGAGGATCTTTATCTTTGTCGCCACCGCCACAGTATGTTCCAGGGCAAGGATATCTCATTTCCCACATAGGAAATAGTTTCATAGCTTTTAGTTTTTCACATTCAACATAAGCTAAATATCCTGATTTTTTATTCCATGCCAAACAGTTTATATGAGGGTTCTTTGGTACTTCTAATACCTTTGTTATTTTAACACACATTTTTTTAATGTTTACTTATATAAATACTTTGTTAATTTGAAAATAAATAGGTATACCTATTACTAGAATTTTGAAAACGTGAAATTTTGTTGAAAAGGGCCTAAATCTTGATTAGAGATATTTTGAGTGATAATGACATATGTAAATGATTGATAATAAGTTTCCTTTTGTAATTTTTGCAGAGCCCACCTAATAATCATTATTAATACATAAATATGTATAAGCAAAATAATAAAAAGAACATATAAAACATTTTCATTCGTTTTCTTTAATTAATAAAAATTTTATTACAAAATAATAACATTCCACTAAAAGCAACTTTATATGCTTACCACAGGTTATGGTAACACCCTCTCAATATTTGCGATTTTTATAAAAGAAATATAATATATTGATCTAGTTAGTTTTAACTTCTTTAAAACAAATGCAAAAGTAAACAAATGGGAAATCGTGTTAATTCCATTTTAAGAAGACTTTTTGAATATCCTATAAAAAGAAAACCTATATGTTTCTATCGGCAAGAAGATTTTGCATCTACAGGTAAAATTATTATTATTAGAAATGAGATTTACTTTTAATGAAACATAAAATACAGGCGAACCATTACCCAAAGAGGAAACAGAACAAAAGGGCCCCCCAACTGAATATGATAAATTAGTAAATGCATTCTACTCAAGATTATTGGCACAACGCAGACACAGTCGCCAAATGCAAGAAAAGAATAGAAGATGGAGTGTACAGAAAGTAATGAAAAGGTTTCCAGGATGGAATGAAATGACTATTGCTAACTTGCACAGTCTTTTCTTGCTTTTTGATAATAATCTTAATGGAATGTTAAGTTTTGAGGATTTGTAAGTCACTGTATTAGATTAGCCCAATCATATGTAGTTATATTAGCATTTTTATTATTAGTTCTGCTGTATTGGAATCATTAGGTGATGAAAATCCAACTGAATTTAGGAAACAGCGCTTTGATGATACGGATACTGATATGGATGGGTGGATTAGTTACGATGAATTCCTTTCAGTAAGTAGAATGCTCTTGCATTATGTATAAAGAGGATATGTTTTAATATCTTTTCCAGTTGGTGTATAACTTTAATCCACCAGAAGATGGTGAAATTGTTGGATTAGCAAAATTATGTTTTGATGTTGCTGAAAATATTAGATTTGTCAGTGGGCTTTCAGTAGGAGAACAGTTAGAATATGGATTATTCTAATTTTAATTTTAGTAACGTATTTTATTTTTGTTTATATAGTGTTGATGCAATATATTTTCAACTACTTAGGATTTATAAATAAGAACACAAATATTTTTTATACAAATGGTTTTAATGTACTTCCTAGTTTTATACAAAAAATTTAAATAAATTAGCTCGGTTCAAGCCTTACTATACGTAGTTTTCCTTGATCAGCCAAAATACAAGCAGCTTCATTAACTCCACCACAATATTTTGATGATGAAAAAACAGTTAGCAATTTTCCTTTTTGAAGTACCTAATAGAAACAACAAAATTAAAATTCTTTGTTAAAAACAAACTATATGTTATGTTCTTACATTAAATCCAGCTTGTGCCACTTCATGTGCTCTTATGATATGTGAAAATCCATTAATATTTAAAAATCGTTCGAGGGCTTCAACACTGAATATATGTGCAGTTCCACGTCTTTTATTAACTGCAAATCCATCATTAGCTAATAGCTCAAGAGCAACTTCTTCAGATATTTGTCTTTGTTTGCTACAATAAAAAGAAAATACGAAAATATATTTATAGGAACATAAATTTATTTTCTGTTAACCTGATTGGATCATTCCACATTATTTCCCAAGCTAGTGCACTTTGTTCATCGGGATTTGTTAATGGACAAGGAATGGCATTGATGGCACTGACTGTAGGACATAGCCATGGTGGTGGAATGCCTCCATGACAACAGAAGACCTAAATTTTACAAGTCAACATTATTGTATTCTATAAAATGAATGATTGTTTTCCAGGAAAATGCTTTTAAATGAAAACATCATATTTTCTCCACAAAATTAGAAAGCTGGTATTTTACTGAGCTTTATATATCTCAGGATACATGTTTTTATTGTTACTCATCAGGTGGGCAATTTTGCTTTTTTTGAGAGAAAAAGATATGCAGTAAAAAACTGAATATAGCAGAATAAGTGAATTTATGCAAACACACAAGCACCGTCTCAGAAGTGTTGGCCCACTCGGTAAGTAATGTAAGAATAAACTGAAATTATTGTATCTTTTATTCTTAATATTAATAAGTATTTAGCCTTTTTGAGCTTACCTACAAATATTTTCAAAAGTATTTTAGGTATGAAATTGAAAGGTTAACTAAGAATATCTCACATTTTAAGCATCCACAAATTACTGACATTTTATTCGAAACTAGGTGACTATACAAAATTATGTCAAAACAATTGTTGTTGATTCATATTAGTTTGTCAAACGAATTATAATTAATTTTACCTTTAAACGACTCACTCTATAGTAACTTACAAAATGACATTAACAATTAAGTTCTTGTTTTATTTCTGTTAAATCTTTAATCTTCTCTTTCATGTAATTGAAACCAGTTCTACTAATAGAGATAAAATGTGAAAGTCTCTTGTTTAGTTCTTCAAACTATTGGTGGTGTTCATGCTATCATATACTCTGTTTAATTTATTTCTGCAGCTTCTTACCTTTCCATCAATAGCAGCCGCAATAGGCATCACATCAAACGCACTGTTTACAGCATTCCATACATCAGTTCCTAATTTATCTCCAAACTTTGTAATGCATTCCCTACAAATACAAAACTTAAAATATTAAAACACAAACTTATTGTAAGAGTGAAGTTGTTTTGGGCAAATTATTATTATATTTATGTAGGATATATCCTAATATGGATATGTGGATTTTGCTGTTCAAAATAATATAAAAGTCTATATAATGATTTGTTCAGAAATGCACTGTTTACAAAATTAAGTCCGCCCCCCTCCATATCTCTATCTATTGTAACTACAAAATTATGAGATACTGACCCATTTGTTCATAAAGAGAGCAGTATCGGCAATTTGAATTTAAACATTATGCTTATAGTGACAGAAAAGCTGAACTAAATTCTTAAGTCATTTAAAGTCCATATTTATTGTTAATTCTTGGTTTTTTCTTTTGATGTAGCTTAAGTGCATTTTATTTTAAAAAATTATCGTAAATTCAACTACAGCTTCTAATCTAGCGTAACTACCATACCTGAGAATTCTCTAAATCCACATAAGATTACATTGCTGGTATTTAAAATTGCTTTAGATGCTGAAGTCACGTTTAAATAAAATAAATATTTTGAAAAGGCTAACCCACACTTTTCTAGTAGTGACAGGCATGAAGTGCCTTACCCATGTGTCAAAAACCAGAAAACAACTAATTTTAAAACAAGCAAGAAGTTGAATATCCCATACATACCTCGAAAATAATAAATAAGTTTAGAAACAACTAGTACACAGTTATAAATGACCATAATAGTTAAAGCCATGAAGTCCAAGGAAATCATGACCTGAAGCCTCACAAAAATAAACAAATAAAAAGCTTGTTTGTTGTTTAAAGGCATACGAATAAATGGGTCAGTATCCCATACAACTTTAATGGCTCATAATTCTGCAGCATTAGAAAAGACTGTGTTGATAGGGAGTTTTAAATCAAAATCACATTTCAAATATGCTGTTAGATTTTGATTCGCTACACTTATAGTAAGTTCAATAGTATTTATTTTACTTACGCATAAAATGTAAACATTCTTTGAATATCACGTATTTCATGATTGCCTCGTAATAGCATCAATTTACCAGGAGTTTGTACTTTATAACAGAATAGATACGATATAACTTCAGTACTAAATGGACCACGGTCAACATAATCACCAAGAAAAAGAAGATTACATGGGCATAATCCAGGCCCTAAGTGCCACAAAACTTTTTCAAAATATAATAGACTGACTAAATTACCATGTAAATCACCTATTGATAGTAATATTTATCACTTTTACAGTCAAAATTCAATTCTATATTAAACTGACCCATAACATATGCTGGTGCTTGTATTTCTAATAATCTTGGTTCACTTCTAAAGTGCTCTTTAACTTGTGTACAAATTGTAATAAGATTTCTTGCAAACAAAACAGCATCCAACTGTCCCCAATTGAATGGCTCTTTACCTTTAAGATTCTTTGCTGTAGTCTTGCCTTTATTAACTTGCATTAAATAACGTAAACTTTTCAGAACTTCGTTAGAAATAGATGTCTGGCTGAACTGATCTTGTGACATACGTCTGTATGGGTCTGCAAGTGTCATTTGACGAGTACTTGACATAGATATTGAACCCGCTGAAATTGTAAGACTGTAATAATTGTATTCATGATTATAAACTAAATTTACCTCCTAAATTTGAAATCTGGTCAATACTGATCATAGTACCACTTTTTTGTAATCTTATTGTGTGTTCTCCCAATTCATAATCGGCTTTGCTAGAAGTCTTTTTATTAAAAGGATTTTGAGTTGTAGCTGGAAAATTAAAAAAATGTTCTAGTTACAACTAAAAACTGAAAAACTGTTTGCCTAGGCTACGTCATAGTCAGTTTTGCAGTAAGAGTGAGAAGAATAAAACAGTGTATGTAACAGAGTTTAAAAGTTAATCAAGATTTTACACTGAGAATCAAAAAAAGTGGGACACTTATTATATTATATATAACAAGTTTAATCAGCAATATTTTATATATATATATTGCTTATATCTTATCTTAACTTAAAAGAACAAGCATGTAAGCCTTATTATTTTGATGTATAGCCAGTTAGAATTTTAATAAAGATTGTAAACTTAATTAATTAAATTGAAATAAGTATATGCTTATGTTTTAGGCGTTTTCTAGTAAGATTTGTTTGTTTTTCGTTTGTTTTTTTGTTTGTTTTTTTTTTAGTAGTTCGATTTAAATCTGTCAAAAATGGTGTTAGATTCTGCGAATGTTGCTAAAATCGTTGCTTTAATAGAAGATGAAAGAAGTATTCCATATGTATCTAACGTTCAGGAAGAAAGAGATCTACAACAGCCCATGACGATTGATTTATTCAAATAAGTGCTTTAAGAAATCGACATCTAACTGCTGTTTCTCACAGAAATGAGCTCCGAAGAGTGAGACAAGTAAATGTGTCACTTAGTACAATTAGAAGAAGACTCTATGAAGCCTTAAAAGAACCAGAATTGCTGCCGCACCATCGACGAGCTAGATTGGAATTTGCCCGAAATCACATTGACTGGACCGAGGAGGACATGGCTCATGTTTTGTTCACCTATAAGTCAAAATTTAATTTACGGTTCTCTGATGGTCATTTACGCGTGTGGAGAAGAAAAAATGAAAGGTATGCAGCGTGTACTTTTAGTCCAAAGGTGCCTTTCGGAGGCAAAGGAATTTTAGTGTGGGGAGGCATCTCCATGAATGCCCGTACGGATCTTGTTTTTGTTGAAAATGGGTCCCTGACTGCTGCTAGATATATTGAAGATATCCTTCCTCCACATGTTGTGCCATACAGTCCATTTGTTAGGGATGATTTCATTCTAATGCAAGATAATGCACGTCCACACACTGCTCAGTTGTTCATGAATTTCTTGACGAAGTTGAAATTAGGGTAATGGATTGGCCTGCGCGTAGCCCGGACCTAAACCCTATAGAGCACGTGTGGGATGTGCTTGGATACCAAATAAGAAATCGTCAATGGGCCCCAGAGACGCTGAACGATCTGTGCTTTGCACTAAAGGAAGAATGGAATAACATTCCACAAGAGGATATTCGTAACTTGATAACAAGCATAAATCGTCGTCTTAGGAAAGTTTTAAGAGCAAGAGGCGGAAATACAAGATACTGAATCATTGTTTTGGTTTATTTTTAGTAATTAATATTTAATTACATAGTTTAATTTACTGTTGGTTTTCTTTAGTTTGCTTCATATTACTTTTGTTTCTGCTTGAAATTGTTGACAGATTTTTGTGATTGTTACTTTTGTTATAATATAATATGATAGATATGCGAAGGAAAAAAATTCACTTATTCCAAAAATAAACGGAAAAAACAAGGTGTCCCACTTTTTTTGATTCTCAGTGTACATAGGCCAAGGAATAGCACTGTATAGTTTATGTAGTACCCTTTTAATATACCCGGCGTATTACTTAATATTCAATTAATTTGTGATAATGCGATGATATTTGATATATGTAATACAGATATTAACAACACAAAATGCAGTGCAAAATATCCAATACATACTTAAGATAAATATGATCGGACACACCTTGAGTGCTTCCTTAATGATGCTTTATGATACTTAATGGTTATTGTTAGCAAAATCTTACATTCAATTCTCATCAAGGGCTTCAGTTTATTTTCCATCTTTGAAGAAGTTTTAGTAGCCTTAAGATGCTTGGTTTCTCGATCCCTTCAAATAGACAAATTAAATAAACTTAAAAGTGCTTATTTAGGAATAAAGCATACTGCAGCTCTTGAAGGTATTGTATTATGCTAGAAGATGATCTAAAAATTTGTGAAGTTCCACGTAATTTTAGATCTCCAACAGCATGAAGAAAATCTGCCATAGCTACTACACCTGATTCTGGAGTTAAACTCATAGTTCTATGAGAAAAGGTTTTATCTTAAAAATGGGTGACAATACATTATTTACTTCTAATACTTGTAACAAGCTTCAGCATCTCGAGCAACGTTTAAAGCATCTACTGGTTGTTTCTTACTTCTTCTAACTGCCGTAATTAAATTTTTAAATTCAGTATAGTTGAGGAAATTATCTCTGTCACGATCAAAAAATCTACAAAGATTTATTTTATCTATGCAAATAAAGAGGTTGGATGTAGAGTGGTATAGAATTTGAAAAAAGAAAACAAATGAATCTTCTAACCTAATTTCATAGGTAGGTATTTGCATTCATAAATTACACAATTTTATTTTACCGGAAAATATATCTGCATCTTAGTTCAGCTGGGCTACCCCCATGGCTAGTTGTGGGTTCCATTGCTGCCAGCACATATAAGAAATCTCTATACGAAAGGCCACTGCGACTACTAACATCTGCAGCTCTACACATTAATAAAACAATTATGAAATAACAATGAAAATTAAAAACATCTAGTATAGTTGCACAGAAGAAATTAAATGCGTTGTCACAGTTGGTTTTGTAATTTACTGATCTGATGGATAAGATTTGAAAAAACAATCATCTGATTGGGTAGTTGTGAAATAAATGCGGCAATGAATTTAATTGCTTTTGTGCAATCAACCGCTAGTGCGTTACCTAAATACATATGGTGCTTCCTCTCGAGACCATCCAAGTTGTGTGATAAGACGTGAAAATGTTTGTTGACACATAAACAATGCAGGAAAACACAGAAAAATAAATTCTCTGTATAAAGCAATTTGAACTGTAATAAAAAAATAAGCATAATCTACAATTAGAAAGTGTTACATTTCACACCATCTTTATTAAATGATGCAGATTCAATGATTTGCTCATAGATACCATCATGAGCTACACTAACTATTACACGGTCAGCAATTTCTATAAGTTTTCCACAACACACAAACTCAATAGGTGCTGTAATCTCACCACCTTCTGTTAACATTGTATGCAAACTGCCTTTAGCAATTCGATATAATTCTAATACTTCAGGTGATCGAAGTGTTTCTTGGAATAACATTTTAACCATTTCTGCTTCTTGAACCCAACGAACTTTTCCACGATACTGTAAATATTATCAATGCTATTTGTATCAGTTACAATCTTTTCTTGATTACCTTTCCATAAGTATTTTTTGATTTCTTCTTTTGATCTGGACTAACTTCTAGTTCATATATGCAATGATAGATGAATGAGCTGCTATTTTGTGGAGTCCATATTTTATATAGTCTTGAAAGTTTTTGGGTTTGAATGGTTGTGTTAAATAACTGCAAAATTTAATAAAATCACTACAACTTTAATAAAAAATAATACCTTTGATAATCTACAATTATACAAACTGTACAAATAGCTACCTGTTAGACCCACTAATCCGCATTCTTAAATAAGCAAAATAGAACTATTTTAAGAATACTAGTTAACAAATGCATTCCCACTCACCTCTTCAATATCCTTCAGTGACTGAGAGTACCAGCTATTACCATTTGTCACTTTTGATGATGGTATCCAATACTCATTTGTATTAGCTTCTAATGTTAACATAACAGAATTATCATCAATACAATAAATGAGGTGTGATACTACATCGCATAATTCTGCTACTGCTTTAAACATTTTTAATTTGAAAATTTACAAGATTTCCAAAATGTAAGATATGAATTAAGGAAAACTACACAAATGAAAAATTGTCAAAAAAAAAAAACAGAAAATATAATGTAACCGTAGTAATACTACTTATTTGTTTTTACAAGACTATTGTACAATGATTCTTAAATAAAATTTAAACGATGCTTTCTGGAATATTACACATAGTATGTGTTTTCTTATGCTGTTTAAGCCCATAACTTTTAATAAACCCTTTCTTACAGACTAGACATTTATATGGTCTTTCTCCAGAATGAGTTCGTGAATGTACTATTAAGGAACTACTACTGGCAAATCCTCTGCTGCAGATATTACAGACAAAAGGTCTATCACCTTGAAAAATTATTATGTATTACTACTACAATGAGATATTTAATATATGTAGAGATGTACCAGAATGTATTCGCATGTGTTCACGATAATGACCACCTTGTCGAAAGGCTTTTCCACATATTTTACAAATATGTCTTTTTACAGGACTATGTGTAAGTAAATGCTGTGTAAGTCCACTATAATGTGTAAATCTTTTTCCACATACTGCACATATGTGTGGTTTAACTCCAGAGTGAATTCGAAGATGTTCAATTAAGTTACCCTGTAAAAATACAAATTTTTTACTTTGAATCAAAACAAAAATAGAGTAATATACTGAATACTGAAGTTGTTCTTTATTATCTTTTTGACATTATAAGAATCTACAAGTAGAATAATAAATTTTCTATTTACAAAGCTAAAATTTAAAGCTTAAAAGTATCACTGCAACCAAGCCAAAGTACCAGTGTAATATTGGTTATCACATGACTGTCACTTCTTTCAATAAAAAAAGAGGTCTTTACAAGGTTCGGCATAAGGAACTCTTTCTTATTGCTTAAATTATGTAAGAAGGCTGTTAGGCTTCTAGGGGAGTGTTTTCTAATATTTTTGATAAAACACACAGCCTATTTCTATTTATATCTTTTTTGCATGACAACTCATCTGAACTAAAACTTTGATGTGGTCTAAAAACGTCTGTTTGCATTGTTGGTGGATCCTGCTAATTGACCCAAAAAGCTCAAGTAGCACAAAAGGCTTGACTGAGCTAACAAACTGAATTAGCCTTTAGAGTACTGTAAATCCCCTATTTCCTGAAAAGTTCAATCAACTACAAAAACTTGAAAACTTAGATACAGGCTTGAAGTCAGAGTGTGTTTATTGTCATGGAAAGTGTCATAACGCAGTTCCAGCATCTCAGTTGCAATATCACTCCACAAAACATTTTAAGAAGGAAAGAATTTAAGAAAGAAAGAATTGAGGATTACCTAATAGACTGTTTTTTGATTTGCTAATTTACAATACTTAATTAATTCAGACATTATCAATCAAATACTGATAAATTTCATTGTTCTTACCCTGTTCTAGTTCCAAGCCAAACTATCATCTAAAATACTTGTGTTGAATCTTTTAAGTTTCAATTACAAAAGTAATACCAGTATCATTAAAAATCTTTGTTATAACACACCCCATGTTTAATTTAATATCAATATTTAAACTCTTCCTCTTTATTCATTGACAAAGAACTTTTACCCCATAAACAACAGGGAACGAGTTGGTCAAAGTTGGAAAATGAATGATTTTTAAAATTCGAATCATTATACCTCCAGAACCAGTAGTTGAATTTTCACCATATTTGGGTACTTGATCCAGTGGTGATATAAAATTTTTGATAACTATCACTATCGATGGAAATGCTACCTAGTGGCAAAAATGGCGAAAGTTATCTGTGACCATGTACACAATACTGAGGAAATGGGAATGGTGGTGCTATCTTCAGGGATCACTGGCCTATCTAGCTATCCATGATCAAATTCTGATCATGTTGAAAGATATCAACATGACACCAAGGAGTTTTGTTCTACTTCAACATAATGTCTACAGAACTAGTAAAACGAATTTCTTACCTTTCCAGATTTTGCCACTAGAAGTCATGGAAAAAAAGGCAACATTCAATTGTAAAATTTGTTTTTTTTGATAACAGAAAGAGATATGCGATTCATGTTTGTGGATTTGTAAATAGGAAACCCTCATACATTTTCCCATGCAAAAGTTTCTTGGTGGAAAACAAAAAAGCATCGCCAATCTTGATTATTTAGGAAAAATAAGCATTCATCCATGTGTCAGGTAGAAGAATTGGGTAGAAAACTAAACAAGGCTCAATCTTCTTTTGTTTCTTTGCCTACACCAGCATTTAGAGAGAGGCATCTTTTTCCGGAAAATCTTCAAAATGGAACGTTTCATCGAGATAAATCTAGTGTCTCAACGTATGAGCTAGGTTGGGATGATCTTCCATTGCTTCTTGACTATGATATTTTCGAAAATGAAATTTTGACCATCTTTGAATCATTGCAGTTGACCACAATCATGGTCTTTTGTGAAAAAGAAAGACCTTTAAAGAAAATTAAAATAAATGAAGAACAACCTTTTGGAGAAAAAATTAAAAAAGTACCTGCAAAAAAATGCCAAATGTTTTATAGTGATTTAAATTAAAAATGGGGTGCGTGCTTTGCCAAGCTAAGCGCAGTTGGCATACACAATGTTGGAGATCAGGCCGCTGAAAGTGTGCCAATAAATAAATAAATATTTTCAAATATTCTTTTACTTGTATTTTTATATTTTCCATGCAGTTGATTATAAACTGACTAGTAAATAAATATTTATTTTATATATTACTTTCTTTTTCTACATATTTGCAAGGCCCCAACTAGCTAGACCAGTGCAACCTAAATTATATTTCTACATTATAGAGTTTATTGTTGCTCTCTCTCATAAAACAAGAAATCTATCCTTAGCTTCATCTACTGCAAAAAAAACAGGATCTTGTAGATTGGTTATATATAGAAATCGTTTAATGACGATATGAGATATAAAATTTTCGTTTTTAATATTCTCATAAGTATATGGATGAAGCCTTGATCTATAAATGTAACTTATAGGTAGATGAAAGATTACAAAGCATGTAATAAGATAAATGCTCTCCTTCATTTATAAAGATGTTAGAGGTTGACTGATAACTACAAATTAAAATATAAAGATCTATCAGGCGACTTCATTAAAAAACTGAATTCATCAAGACTGGCACAAATAGAATTTCACCAGGTCAAAGAGTCAATCTTTGGATCAATATACATATAGGATTAAAATGCACGAAAAGTGTGCTAGACCTTTTGTTCATGTTCACCATGAAAAGGTCTTTTTTATTGTAGGTATGAAAGAACACATGCTTTAGGTAATAATCTAAAAGAAACTGTAAAAAATAAAACAATGAATCACCATCAAACCAGAATTGAGGGTAAATGTACAACGAATTGATATGATACTAACCTTTTGTATAAATCCTTTATTACAGTGTTGACATGTAAATGGTCTTTCTTGTGTATGTGTTCTAGAATGTATTATTAAATACCTCTTGATGGTAAAAGATTTACCTAAAACAAATATTTACAAAAATACACACAACTTTGTTTTTTAGAATCAATTTACCACAAACGCTACATAAGTGGGGACGGTAATTTGAATGTGTTCTCATATGAATTGATAGATATCCTGATCTGCTATAACCTTTACCACAAACCATACAAAGATAAGGTTTAGCAGGTAAATGTGTTTGCTTATGCAGTTCCATTGCTTTCTTTCCAAAGTTCTTGTTGCATTCGGGACAAGGCTGCTTTTCTTCATTTTCATCATCTTGAGTAGTATGAATTGTTAGATGATTATCTAAATGTATTTTTCTAAAGTAAAACTTATCACAAAGAGGACACGAATATCGTGGTTTTATGTTCATTAATTCTTTTCGTGCTACAATTGATTGCTTCAAATGTATTTTTAAATGATTGGTTAAATTGTGTGAAAGCTTGAATGTTTTATTACATTTTTTGCATAAATATCTTCTTTCACTTTCATTTTTTTT
>VTPC01002995.1:0-19611 GCA_011009095.1 Ignelater luminosus | reverse complement strand
TATAAATAAACACCAATTTTTAAGATTTGAAAATTTTTTTCACCGAATGTTGTTGCCTTGTCTAACATGAACTCTCTCGCTTACTCTTGTGCGCAATTCGCAGTTAAAGACGGAATGTCACTACTGTACTTAACGCGAACGGCGGCCGGTATGGTCGATGACCCCTCTCATGTTTCCACACACAAACAATACACAAACCAGTTAATTTAAATTTTTTTATTTACCGTGAATTGTTTAAACATAAAGAAAAATACACTGATGCGCACTTTGATACACACGATTTTACAAACTACTTCATGCGTTCATTACTACCAGGCGAATTTTTGTTTTATAACTGTACTAAAAGTAACGTCCCACATACAAACCCAATGTTAATTGTACACAACGGTGGTCAATACTACTTAACCCACAAAATACAAACTTGAGAAACTACTTCCAACCACTCGCAAAAACTTTTAAAGTAAATCCGATTAAGCAATCGTAAATAGATCAAAAATCATTTTTAATGAGCTCTAATAAACTCTCCAAATGATATATGTTTTGTGGCAGATGATTTAGCAACCCCTGAATACGCTCGAGAGTGAGTCTTGATCCTCTCTCTGATTGACTATCACACTCTAACTGCTCGCGCGCTTCTCAATCCGCGCCAAGCAGACTAAAAACCAAACTTTTGAAACTCCCAACTGTCCAGTAAAAGAAAGACGGGATCACACAAGAACCATGTATAAGTACAACGCGCACCCAAGTGCGGTAGAAATTAAATTAGATGAAAGAAGCTTAACTTAAGTTTTAAAAGTTAAAATTTTTGTATTGCTCTTGATAGACATTCTTCACTTCAATATTTTTTTATAGTTGTTTAGTTATTTGTATTATTGTTTTTTCTGCTTTATTTGTGAAATTATTTAAACTTTACAAACTATACAGAGCGATTGAAAACCGCAGATCGTTATTTTTCTATTAAAATATGAAATGCTAATACTTTTATATACTGTGAATTTCAATTAGTATAAGGGTTAATTTGAGGCTAAAGATTTTGCAATTCCGACCGATTAATAAATTGCATTTTTAACGATATCCGATAGTCCCGTCATTAATTAAGTGTAATATTATTATTTGCTTTATGGGTGAGGAAAACTTGTAGTATATTCCCCCACTAGACCGTTTGCTTCCACGCAGAGCATTCCCGCTACAAGAGTTTGCTAGCGCGGGTGAACCGAACGGGTATGAATTGGGATGCCCGACTATCGAAAGGCAGTTGTGGTTGCATTAAATCAGCTCTTCTGGTTCACTAGCGACTAACGACTTTATTCACCGATTAGTGAATATCCTGAGGATATTGAAAACCCAAACTTGCTATCCATTGTCAGGGTGCTCTATCCCGTCCGCTGCTCTCTACCTTCATCGCTCCAATTTGTTTTATACCATCCTATATATCCCATCCGTCCGATCCAAACTTACGGCTGTATTGCCGGTATGCCGGTCGATCCAACAGATCGCCGGTCCAGTTTAAGTCCGGTCATTCCGGCACGGGTGAGGCGGTCGATCCGACTCATCACTGCTGGGTGACTCCGTCCCAATCCAATTTACGGCTGTATTGCTAGTGTGGCGGTCGATCCGACGCATCGCCGGTCTAGTCCAAGTCCGGTCATTCCGGCACGGGTGAGGCGGTTGATGCGACTCATCACTGCTGGGTATCTCAGTCCCAATCCAACATGCGGCCTGTATTGCCGGTGTGGCGGTCGATCCGACAAATCGTCGATCCAGTTCAAGTCTGGTTATTCAGGCGCGGGGTAACTCCGTTCCGGTCCAGTTATTATCCTGACCTCTGTAGGCTACCGGATCCGACCGAAACGCTTGTAACCAATTCGGCTAACCGGAAGTTCAACCCCATTACCACACTGCCTGGAGTGTTAATAATAGGGTTGGGTTTAATTTTTGGGTTCTTGCACCTGCTTTGTACATTTATGTTCCTGATTAACAAATATTGTTTAGATTTATTGTGACTTTTATTTGCACCGCAGACCTTTCATTTTCAGCGGTCGATCCCTGGAGTCACCGGGTCTCCATTGTAGCTGCCCGGTGAGCCCTCGCCCGACCGCCTCAAGGGCGAGGTGGGGGAGTAAACCCCCTTAGAAAATCTGGCTCCCGAGCATCGACCGACCGAAAAGCGTCAAACATTTAACAAGATCCAAAGAAAATTCGAAAACCTTTCGTGTATGGATGAATTATGAACGTAGAAGTAACCTTTATTTACTTCCCTCGAAGCGTCAAAGCAACTGCTGCGTGCATGATTGAGTAAATGGGAGGTATACAAGTAAAGTACCTAGCTAGCTTTGGCATGCAAATTCCTTAATTCGAACATAAAGATACTTTTTATATTCCAAAGAATATAAAACACTGTAGCATTATCCATAATATTTCTAATAAAAAGGTTCGTCCCACCAAACATATTCTCTAAAGGTTACAGTTCATCGTTATTCGTTGATGGTCCCTTATTAAGTGTAAGTAGTTGATCAACTCGGTTAACTGCCATGTTCTCAGAATAACAATTTTTACACGTAAGTACCGAAACAGGTAAATTTTTGTAATATTATCTTTACACTAAATTAAAATTGTTAATTTTTAATGCAAACTTCGTTAACATTCCATATTTTTAAACAATGTATTAGAAAATAAGAAATGGGTCGCGCAAAAGCTTTGAAACAGACATAGTAGCGTATGTTAACATGTATAACCAATATGCCCACATGAAAGGGGTTTGATGTGGTTGTGCACATACATATATCTAACTAGTTTATATAAACACATGATATTAAATGTTAAAGTCTCTTGTTTCTAGGACAGTTTGTTACGGCGGGGTACTTAGTCCATCATTGGGCTAAGAAAGAAACTAGTGTTGACCTAATTAAAATATTAAAAATTTTATATTCTTTATAAAAAAGACGAAATTATTTAAATTAAATATTATTCTTAATAAAAAGACCTTTTAAAATATTACATCAAAAGATACCTACTTGAATTTCAAAATGTCGAATTTTCATGATGTAAGCATTTTTTTTATTTGGAAAGGCGTAATTGTAGATAAATAAAAAAATAGGTTTGATGAGTCTTCGATTTATAAGGAATTGTTTAAAAAGACCAACTATGAGATTTCATGATATCAATTTCCAAAATGATCTGCAAATTTTAATTGTAAGATATAAGTCTAATTAGAAGAACAAAACGAATTGAAAACCAAGATTTCTGGAACCTGCAAACGAAGAAGTCATTTATTTCCGTTATCATAATCAGCAGAAGCGAAAAGATTAGGAGCTGTGCTCACAAAGTTGTAAAGTTTTACTAATCTTGCACTACTACCCCATTATAACTAATAGGTTAAAAACACTATTAAGATTTAGTGAAACTTTATGAACACGACACTGTTTAATTTCACGGAATTGTTTTGTTTATTCCTGCTGATAATGCGAATATAGGAGCTGTTGCAAGTTAAAATTGTAAAAACAACAGTGAGCAGCTCTCGTTTTATATGGCAGATATAATTTTGAATTATAGATGCAAACGAGCCACTCGTAAAACGTAACCACATATACTTGAAAACAGCCTTTACAGTTCGGTTGGTATAGAAATAATTTAGATTGATTGGTATATTTCTATGTTTTCGCTTTAAAGCTTGCACGAAATAAATTTTAAAATACCACATTTGAATATTATATTCATGCATGATATTAGAATTTTATAAAAACAGCTACAACGCCAGCATTATTGTGTGAACTATATCAAACATTAAAAACAAAAGTCATCCTCAGGCATAAAATAAAGGGAAATTAGGTTAGATGCTACGTGTTTGGAAGTTGGAAAAGTAGACCTGTTAAGAAATGTTTTCCTTATATGACGCAATTTAGGTTTGGTTTTATTGCAAGGGCGTAATTAGAATCGGTAATCTGATTAATCGCAACACCTGACATGAGAATAAATTGGAATAGATAAGTACCTACATGAATTCTGGCTACCTATACGATTTTGCATAGATTCATATTATGTATGTAGTATGGAAATTTGTGAGTCTCTAGACGTATAGCCATGCATGTATGCTGAAGAAGCATACAAATACACTTTTATGATATATTGTTATAGCTAACGCAGAATTGTGATCATGCCCTTGGTTCTAAAAGTTTTTATACTCGCAAAGAATAAAATGTATAGATCTAGATATACACTGAAAGTTTAATGATATGGCATCAGAAACTGGAATTGATCCAGCAATGAGCATGTTAATGTTTTTATAATTAAAACTGTAGTGAGAGCTGGCAACATGGTAATGTGACAGCACTTGCCCTCTCCTCGCTCGCAAGATGTCCGAGAGAGTTGTATACTGTAGGCTGTATGAAAGATTGTTGTTGTAAGATAATAAATGCTATAAAATAAACTATTCTTATAATTAAGAAGCCTCCTCAAACATGGTGGCAGCGGTAAAACGACATTAAAATAAACGAAATACCGGTAAATGTAAATCAACAAACGAAAAAGAAACGAGTACGAGAAAAAAAAAGAAGAAACATGGCGGAAGCATCAGAAGCAGTTGTGCTGAATAACCTTAAAGCACCGGAAAAATTAGATTTCCAGGATCCGAATGCATGGTTTAAATGGAAACTAAGATTCGAAAGGTATTTGAAGCTAAGTCAACAAACGAAGAAGTCCGACGAAGATAAAATTGACTTAATGTTGTATTTCATGGGAGAAAAGGCGGATGACATTTTCTTGACCTTCAAACAAACCGAAGAGAACGGAGAAAATGTAAAATGGTCATATGAAAAGTTAGTAGCTGCTTTCGATAAACATTTTAAACCGAGAGTAAATGTTGTATTTGAAAGATACAAATTTAATGCTCGAATTCAGCAACTTGGTGAAACCGCAGAAAGTTTCATTACAGCCCTTCATAAATTGGCAGAATCATGTAAATACGGACAAATGAAACCAGCACAAATAAAAGAAGAACTGATACGGGATCGTATAGTAATTGGAATGGCAGATGCAAGACTAAGTGAACAAATGCAAATGAAAAGTGAACTAACACTGCAACAAGCTGTGCAAATGTGCAGGCAAGGGGAAATGCAAAACAAAGAGTCTCGGCAGATAAGAAGTTCAAAAGAAATCAACAGTGTACAAACCGAAGGAAGAAGACAAACAAAAGTCACACAGAGCTCGTCTGAGAAGCACGAACCAGGTCGACTAAAGTCAGGTTCACCACAAGGAAAACGATCACACAATCAAAAGAACTGTGAGTATTGTGGATATTTTTACAGACATCCCAAAAGTCAATGTAAAGCTAAGAATGCTGTTTGTCATAATTGTAAAAGATTAGGGCATTTTGAGAAAGTCTGTCAAAGTAAAGTCAACTTTGTTACACAGGTTGTAGAAGAACAAGCTAGTGATTTAATTGTAAATAGAATAGGTTTTCAGAATAATTCTCAATTTAAAGTAGATATAGAAGTAGCAGAATTAAATAAAAACTTAGAATTTTTAGTAGATACAGGATCTGAAATTACTTGTATCAGTACTAGTGAATTAAAACCTCATATTAAGCTAAGTAAGCCAATTCGAAAAGCTTGTGGACCAGATGGCCATGAATTGGAAGTAGTGGGCTACACAAAATTGAAGCTATGTTATAATAGAATAAGCAAATTTATAAATGTATATTTTATAAATAACTTGTTAAACCCAATTCTAGGGTGCGATGCCATTAAACAACTACAAATTCTTAAAATAGTAGGTAATGTGCAAATAGAAAAAGAATTTCCAGAAGTATTTAAGGAATTAGGTAAAATTAAAGGAGAAATGGAGATCAAAGTAAATGAAAATGCACTCACAACTCCTAGAATTGTACCTATTCCACTTCTAAACAAAGTTAAAGCAGAATTGGATAGAATGATAAAATTAGGTGTAATAGAACCGGTAGATTTTCCTACCAAGTTTTGTGCTCCTATGGTAATTGTTGCGAAAGGTGACAAGGTAAGAATTTGTGGAGATTTCACTGAATTAAATAAGTTTGTAGATCGACCAGTGTTTCCAATACATAAAGTTGAATATACATTGTCCCAACTGAAAGGTGCAAAAGTCTTTAGTAAGATAGATGCAAATTCAGGATTTTATCAAGTAAAATTAACTGAAGATAGTAAACCTTTAACAACTTTTATAACACCATTTGGGCGATTTATGTACAAAAGATGTCCTTTTGGATTAAATAGTGCACCAGAGTATTATAGTAATAGAATAGCTCAAACATTAAAGAGAATTACCAATGTACTTTTTCATGTAGATGATGTTTTAGTATTTGGAAAGGATAATGAGGAACATGATAAGATTCTTAGAGAAGTTTTAAAACGTTACTGTGAAAATGGAATTACTATAAACAAATCAAAAAGCGTATTTGGTGTAAATAAAATTAATTTCTTAGGGCATGTAGTTAGCACCGAAGGAATCAGTATTGAGCCTAGCAGGATTGAAACTATAAGTAAGTTTACGGAACCAAAGAATAAAACTGAACTTTTAAGATTTTTAGGTTTAGTTAACTTTGTTGATAGATACATTCCAAATAAAAGCAGGGAATTAGAACCATTAAATAGTTTACTGAGGGCAAATCAATTATTCATTTGGGATATTGATCAGAAAACTGCATTTAACAAAATAAAAAGTCTTTTACAATAAGCTCCATGTTTAGCTCATTATGATTGTACAAAGAAAATTATTGTTAGTGCAGATAGCTCATCTTACGGGATAGGTTGTGCATTAATGCAAGAAGATAATACGGGTACCAGGCAAATTATAAGTTATGCATCTAGAACATTAACAACTACTGAACGCATGTATGCTCAAATTGAAAAGGAAACATTAGCATTAACTTGAGCTACAGAAAAGTTTCAAGAATATGTGTTAGGTATTCCGATCATTTTAGAGACCGATCATAAACCGTTAGTTCAGATATTAATGAAAAAAAATATAGACGAATTAACACCACGTTTACAAAGGTTTAGAATACGTCTCATGAAATATAATTATAAAGTACAATATCTTCCAGGAAAACAATTAGTAGTAGCAGATTGTCTTTCAAAAAATCCATTAGAAGTAGATAAAGATGAAATAGGCGAAGAATTGCTTGAAACAACTGAAGCACATGTGAATATGATAGTTAGCAATATTTCTATCGCTCAAAATATTTTAGATAGGATCCAACAATTTCAAACAGAAAATCCAATTTGTAAACAATTAAAAGAATTCTGTACCAATCGTTGGCCAGATAGAACCAAATTATCAAAAGATCTACAACCTTATTATCAGTATAGATCTGAAATTTCATACAATAAAGGTTATTTATTAAAAGCAAATCGTATTATAATACCTCCACCATTACAGATGTATGTGTTGCAACAGTTACACAAAGGTCATTTAGGAATTAATAAGTGTAGAGCTAGGGCTAAAGAATCAGTTTGGTGGTTAGGATTAAGTACACAATTACACACTTTAGTTGAATTTTGTCCAACTTGTGTGGAGAATAGGACAAATCAAAAAGAACCCTTTGTAAAGGAGAAAATCCCTGATCAGCCTTGGGAGAAATTAGGTATGGATTTACTTAAAGCACAAGGTAAATGGTACTTAATAATAGTTGATTCTTATTCTCAATACTTTGAGTTACTTCAATTAAACTATCTAACAGAAGAATGTGTAATACAAAATTGTAAAGCAGTTTTTGCTCGATTTGGCATTCCAAAAACAGTTAGAACTGATAACGGACCACAATTTCAAAGTAAATTTAGAGAATTTGCAAAAACTTATGGATTTAATTTTGTAACTAGTAGTCCATATTATAGTCAATCAAATGGGTGCGCAGAAGCAGCAGTCAAAATTGCAAAAAATTTAATTAAGAAATCAGAGAATATATATGAGGGATTATTAGCTTATCGATCAGCACCCTTAGAACAAGAATTCTCTCCTGCAGAACTACTAATGTGTAGAAAAGTTAGAACAACAGTTCCATCATTAAATATTAAAAAGTCATTCAATAAAAAACAATTTCATTGTAAACTAGAAATAAGAAAGGAAAAACAAAGAAATAACTACAATAAAAGACATAAGGTTAAAGAACTTTCTATTCTAAAAGAAGGGGATAGAGTTTGGGTGCAAGATTTAAGAAAATACGGGAAAGTTGTTGGTATGCCAGCCACATTGAAATGTCCAAGATCTTATTTAACTAAATGCGACGATACAAATTATCGTAGAAATCGATGGCATTTAGTACCAGCACCTTTTTCAAATGAAAGTCAATTCATAGATACTAGTACAGATAGTTTAAGGCAAACAAATGAGACTGTAGAAAAAGAACGGGAAAATCTTGATGTTACAGTTGTTAATCAAGATGATAATGTTAATGTAGAAAATAGAGAGGTAATACGAGATAATGATAGTATTAGTGTAAAAGTGGAAAACTTTCAAGAACAAGAAACAGAATGTGTCAAGAAATCAATTGAGGCTAAGAGACTTAGAAAGCCTCCCAGTTGGTTTAAAGATTATGTTAAGGCTTAATCTTAAAGAAGGGGATGTAGTGAGAGCTGGCAACATGGTAATGTGACAGCACTTGCCCTCTCCTCGCTCGCAAGATGTCCGAGAGAGTTGTATGCTGTAGGCTGTATGAAAGATTGTTGTTATAAGATAATAAATGCTATAAAATAAACTATTCTTATAATTAAGAAGCCTCCCCAAACAAAAACTATAAAATATTTTGTAAAAAATATTTATATTATCTGTTATTACTTGTAAGATGTTTTTGGGTAGTATATGGCTGTGGCAAAATGACAGTTTGAGTATTGTAAGCCGGGCTGTTTATCTATTAACTCGGCTTGTAAAATCTTATTGACGCTTAATGTAATGGAAGGTTATGATTTTATGACAGTTTCACCTCACGCCGTTGCCTTTTTTTGTAAATTTGTAAATCGATTACGCTTAAAGATTGTTTTACGAAAATTCCTATTTCTTGTAAAATATTGAAATTAAATGTTCAAAATTTTTACTTTCAAGAATAGAGACCGTGATAATATGTTATACTAACAAACTCTTCTAATTATATAAAAGTTTTATGCGTGATTATGATTACTTTCAGGTGTCAGAAATTTAAATGATCCTTTTTTGAGTAATTGTGAGAATTCAAGAGGTTCCTGCTTTTAATTGCTGTAAGAGTACATGTACAAAAATAAATTTAAAATAATTTTGATGCCAAATCGTGAGATGAGTCTACCATCCGAAAAAGATTCAGAGTCAGATTCTGCGAGTTAAATAATAAAAGGAGGAATGTTTTCTAACTAAAGGTTTCCCATATGTTTTTTCTCATCAGCCGAAATAAGTTTTTGTAGTGATCACAGAAATCTTGTCTCATGTCTGAAGAACATTTTGAAAGAGACTCGAGCTATAAATTCTGGGTACGATCTTTACACGATGTTCGAAAGTTTATGTGCTTGTTGTAATAAGACTTACAATACCCCCATGCCATTTCAATAAGGTTATACTGAGATTGGTACGGAGGCATTCTAAGAACTTCATATCCTTTCTCTTTCAGCAGTTTAATTACATATGTCTTTTTGTCTGATCCAAAAGGTATTATTACATCCCATAATTGCTTTTTGTAAAATCTTATATCAAACTTGACGTTGTAGTTAGTCAGCAATTCCTACATTTGGTTTTTCTTGAAGGAAAAAGTTGAAGGTTTGTTCAATTGCACCGAATGGTACGCAGCATTGTCCACAGCAACCACACTTTTTTCTCCAAGCTTATTGTAATCTAAGTAAACGAATTGGATATTTTCACTGGAATTTAGATAATGTAAAAATTTTCTACGAAACGTAATTTTGGATGCAACAACTTGTTCTTGTCCACAGAGAATTTGCGGCCATTAACTGTTTTATATTTGTAACACACAGATTTCAAAATCTTTAATTTAGAAAGTTGTCTTCCCTTCCTTAAATTCATAATTTTCCTATACATTAGCCAAAAGACTATTCAGAGAAAAATATTGATTTTGATTTTGTTGCAATTTCTTTTTTAAATAAATAATTCCAAAACAAATTATTTTTGGGTCAATTGCCAAAAACAGAAGAAGAAGCAAAATTAACAAATTATAGATATCTTTGAACTTTAAACTTGGATTCATTCTTCTAAAATGCTTGAAAGTTTTTATAATTTAAAGCTTTGTGTTGTTATTTATTATCTTGGTATTATAATTGACATTAATAGTGCAAAATATAAGGAAAATGTGATTTTTTTAACAAAGCAAGACTAATCAGTACTAAAACGTTTTAGTCCAGGGAATAGAGACTGGAAAAGGGGCCTTTGCTTGCAAAAGGTTATCTAGTTCTAATTTTAGGATATAAAACATGTTTTTGTAAAACGATTAGGTAGATAGTTACGCTTCATCTAAATTACCAATTTTTCGTAAAAATGATACTGTTTTGGAATTTTTGATTTTTTTAAAAACTGTTTTATTACTATTTAATTTATTATTATTAATAATAATAATATAATGTTAATTTTACACAAAACGTATACTTCTTCATCTTTATTGTGGTGACAAGGCACAACATTAAATACTTTGCGCGATCACCTCTTCTCCAAAGCTGCTACTGGCAGCAAGTTCTATCTTGCAGAGCTGTCACCGACACAGGATGCTGCTATGTACCATGTCTTCCGCACGTACCACCAAGTCTAAAGTGGACTGGGAATGGAAGAAAGACAGTAAAAGACTTGTCCCTATTAAAACCACCAGGGATCCAGTTCCTCAGTCAATCCTGCCTTTCATTTCCTGTCACTGCAAGAAAGGATGCACTGCAGCTGTAGAAAGGCCGGACTCAGGTGCTCTATCATTTGTAAACACTGCTCTGGACAAACTTGTGAAAATACAATGGACATCATAACTGATGAAAAGGAAAAAGACGACCCAACTGGAATGGAAAAAGTTGAAGAAGAACTGGCTGAAGCTTCGAAGCCAGAAACCATATCTAAACGTAGGAAGTTATAACTTTTCTTATTACTGTAGTATCTGCATTGTCATAATATTGATATTTCAAATGCTCATCAGGTTTCATGATTAATATTTTGATTTATATAAATTTATTATATTATTAGTAATAATAATAATAATAATAATAAATTAAATAGTAATAAAACTGTTTAAAAAAAATTTTAAATCTCAAAACAGTATCATTTTTACAAAAAATTGGTAACTTTGTTCAAGCATGACTATCTACTTAATCGTTCTACAAAAACATTTTTCATACAAATGTTGTAGCGAATGAAATGTAATGCTCTACAACTTTTAACCAAAACTTTTTCTTTCGTAATGCTTTGGTAAAAAGATATTATCGAAAAACTGAAAAAAGTCCGAAATTTTGATGGTTTTTGGGGCCCCACGTCGCCCACACAGGGGTGACGAGGTTGAAAACTTGGGTTTTTCACTAGGGCAACCAACATCCACAACATATCAAAACATTAGAACTGCATAACCTATTGCAAGCAAATATGTCTCTATTCCCTGGACTATTTATGCAAAATTTCTGAGCGTGCAACGGCATCAAATACAAGCGTAGGCACGGCAAGTTTCAATAAGGAAAACAGCACTTTTAACCTAACAAAATGAAAGCATTTCTACGACCCAGAAACATCGTGAACGGAATATATAAAACATAATTTATTAATATTCTAGTAAACGAATTCAGAAATTACACTTTTAAGGATCGTGAATGCAGAACATTTTTAACAGCTTCTGTCCACTCTAGTTCTGAGACAATATCCCGCATTCGTAATTGCTTCGGAAACTGCAAGGGTGTTTTTGACACATCAATGATTAATGTTTAGAGTTAAGAGACATGCAAAGGAATTAATTTGTTAAACCCACACTTTTATTGCTTTTTGTGGTTGTCGGGAATTTTAAATGCTTTTGTAGGTTCAACTTGTGGTTGATAAAATGCTTGAAAGAATTTAAGGAGTAACTTCTGATGTCTATCAGTATTTAAGTTATAACGACAGCAGTAATGACTTATGAACGTTAAAGTTTTTACTGTCACTCCTTATTTTATGTGAAGCATAAACTGTAACGCAAAAAGAAGATAATTTAATAAAAAAAACAGGACTGCAGTGTACACATAGCTTGTGATTTATGTAATCACATTCTTAAGATTACAAAAAATTTACTCGATCTTTAAACTTTCCCTTTTATTGTGAAACATTAACTTTTGTTTTACAGTTACAAAACTTAAATTACATTGAAATGTTGTGCTTTCTGCTCATTTGTAATGATGGAGAAATTAAGAAAAAGTAATATTTCAAAGGACAGAATAGCGCGTATTGATATACTGTGGGGTGGAATGCACACTAAATAAAACCTTTTAACTCAATATTTAAAACCTTATTAAACATTTATTTATTTGTATTTTTAAGCTTATAAATATTATAAATAACGCCATCTATTGAGCAGGATCTTCTCTACTATTTCCAGTGCTGATATGTTCAGTTTCAGACTTTAACTAAAGAAACTGAGAGTTTGGGTCTGAGAGGTCTACAGGTTTCAAATTTTTACAGCACCAAAAAATGTTTTAATAATTTGATCTATTGCTTGCTTCCTCAATCTCTGATTCTTCAGTTAGTATACTATGAACTTTTCTCATTATTTTAGAAACTTCTCTCTGTGTTGTCTTGTTCTTGTCACAAAAACGATAATCCAGATACCTCCTTTTCTGTCGTTCGCGAATGCTATCCATCAACACCAATCTCCAAGAATTTACGTCTACGTCGTGCATATTAATTACAGTGCAATACATAAAAATATCATGATCAACTTAAATGCACACGCATCCCATTCTCCGCCATGCACATTAAGACGCTAACTATTTTCCACCATCTTTGCACTACTAACCATGTCACCATCACCTGTTCACCTCAGTCGACGCACAATACTTTAGTAGCTACAAGAAACTAAGGTTTTTATCACAAAACTTTAGAGTAATACCTGGAACCGAGAAGTGAGATGACATAAAAACTTACCACAAGATCCTCACTGAGATACAGATCTGTATGCAGAGGCAGAGGCAGATTCACCTAAAAACCTAAATACGGAAGCACCCTTCTAAATTCTCGTTCCAAGTTCAGTTAAGAATAATATTAAAATAAAATAATAATAATATTATTTGTTAACAATCAAAAGAGTAGTGAATCAAAATAATTAACAATTGAAACATTGTATTTACATAAGTGTGATCGATAAAAATTTAATTAATTTAAAAAAAACTTGGAAAATCTTTTTAGTATGACGGGTTGTACCCATATGTGGAATTAAGCAAATGGCTTTTTAAGTCCGTGAATGAATTGGAGAAATCTAAGGCAACCCCGAAAGTAGAGGTCGAAATGGAAAATTTTCTCGACGGGCGGATCTTTTACTTCCTAAACCGTTTAACCATAATCGTTCAGTAGTGCTGTTTCCCTTCAAACCATGCGCCTAGCTGTGAGGTGATGAAGCCGAATAATTCTAGGAAGAACTCATTGATTTCTTCAAACGTCCGAGTATTAAATTTAAAGAAATTGTCCTTGACCCTGTTACAAAAAAGCTAAAAGACGAAGAGAAGATGCTGTGGATATAATCAAGAAAAGTAAAACTTACCCCAATTTGTAGGGCTTCACACATACAGAAAACACCTTCACTCCTCACAGCAATAAGATAGGCCCGACAGATTCACCGGAAACAAACGGTCTGTCCTTCGTCAGAGAAATAGCTGCCGCAACCTAATAGAGAAGTCACTCAACCAATCAGATCATTACAACGTAGCCCACGCAGGAAGAATTTGAAGCGCTGCCCTACAAAAATCGCTGTTAGAAATCAATCTAAGGAACCAAAAACATTTAGAAGATTATTGTAATTAGCAGTAACTCGACACCTAGTCCTCTATTTATTTCACACGCAAGAGGCAAGGAAGATAATTAGCCAATTCACGAAGAAATTTTGATTAAAAACTATAAGCTTACTATGATGACATAACCCTTTTGAAATTACTAACCGCATTCCCAAGATTAAACACAATTCAACAAAAATTTGCCCTGTGACAGCTGTTCAAATTCTATCATCCTGTAATGTAAAAATAAATAAATTGTATCATGCGTTTCGCCTGCTAAAATATATAAAAATAGAAAAGTTTGTCAACCCTAATTGATTTTAAAACTTTGTATAAACTACAACAAAATTAATCAACCTCTCAGTGTGGACTCATCACTATCAAACAAACCTCTTCAACAAGAGAAAACTATTAAAGAAATACAAGAACACACGAGTCGAGTTGAGTCGAAGTTGATTTCCCGCCGGAGGCGGGAGGCCGTTTCAAGTCCCCCCATGGGACTTTTTCAGCCTGAGGATGGTATATATTATTGGACAGCGAGGCAGAAAACGTTTATCGCTTGCGTTCATCGGCACTCGACCAACCGTTGAAGCAGGATTGATGATCTGGTGGTTCCTAGTTGCAGTGTCACGAGAAGGGCCGATGGCAGCATGGAGTTAGTGACGGCGTCTGGTACTATCGCTGATGTTGGTGCGATGAACTGGGCGACATTTGGCGTTGGTGTTGTTGTATATTGATGTTAAATGTGCTTGAAGTGTAGGCGGAGCACGGTAGACGTGGCTTGTGGAAAATACGTTAATTGTTGCAAAAGGCTCCTAAGAGCGTCGAAATTTGCCGGAGGTTTCTTCGGTGGAGAAGTTGGTCGGCGCTTGATGTTGTATAGCCGCTTCGGAATGTTGGGGCGGCGTAAAAATGGCGTCAAAGCGAATTGCTGTGTTGGAGATCAATGACTCGTCGATGACTGAAGTAGAAGTTGTTTGTTAGGTGCCCCCGTGCCATGCGGTGGTGTTGTGCTGAAGTAGGCGTGAAGAAGGCAGTTGTTGGGCCCGCGACAGGGGTGATGGATATGGTTAGATATCCATCGGCTGTCGCGGGTAATGTGGTGATTCTGGTGGTCGAACTTGTTAAAGATGTAGACAACGTACGCAGAAGGAAAAGAACTTCACTTGCGGTAAACTGGTGGTGAAACGACATACAAATAGTATTCAGAGCCACGCCCCTACTCGCACAGTGTAGGGGGTGAGCTCGGTAGCGGCCGCTAGGAGTAGACGGTGACAGTGGTAAAGGGGACTTCAGGGCCGTAAATCTACTTACGCCGCGGCCCGGGACGCGTTCGGAGTACAGACACCCAGAAGAGCACGGGAAATCAAACACCCGCGCCAATAGTCGCGCCTTTCCCCCTAGGCAACGATGTACGCGGGTGGAAAAGGGCCACCGGCTCCAGGGGTCTGCGTCCACCCACGAAACGCAGAGTGCTCCAGCTGGAAGGTTGCCAGTAGCAGCTGCAACAGGTCGCACCACCCGGGGTGAATTGCCGGGGGGGGCAGGTACGCCTGACGCGGGCCAGTGAGAACACTGGTTGATGACCACTGCCGACGTCTGCACCGAACGGACACTACGCGGAACTGCAAGAACACACCTAAAGTACAGGTTAAATGTAACACATGTAACGGATACGAAAAGTGAAGGTTACAACTTTCACTTTTTTTTAAGTATTGCATTGGTACACGTCAATAGTTATTGATATAAGGTCTTATCTAATTTCAACGTTTTGGAAGTTATTAAGAAATTAATGTCGTTATTGTCTAGAATACATTTCTCTTCAGAAGAATCAAAAATCCTAAGCTAGCCGAAATTTCACATACAGACCGATCTGGTCCGATTTGACTAAAATAAACTCACCCACTGTCCGTCACTTTTGACAAAATTCGAAAAGCCAGATTATATCAGTCCGATGGCCAACTCGAAAAACCCAACTGATCTAAAAAGACCAAGAATTATCTAATTATCTCAACTGATTCAAACAGAAAAGCCCGGACAGGTATGTTATCTGCCAGATTTATTTTTTAATCTCAACATTATAAGTGCTAAAAGAAAAAACTTTATGTCGCAAAAATTTCAGTGGACTATTACAAAACCTAGCTGTGTTAAAAAACGCGTTGTGAAAAACCAGGTTGCCCCTAGAAAATCGATCTAACCAGAATATCGAAGTCATCAAAGTTCAACGAGCCCGAAATACCATAAGCTCGGTCTGAATATAAATAAGTCCTTTTAGATATGCAACTTGACTGGTACAAGTCCTCACTTTACCTCCCCAGTCATGGCTCTTTCATTTTAATAAATTTAGGTTTGCCTCTTTTTACATTGAGTATTGTAAAGATCCGTAAAGTTTAGAAAAACTGTTCTAAAGAATGTAGGCTCATTCTAGAAACAACAATAGTTAAAGAGTACATTTAAATGCCTGTAACGCAAATAAGTGGCTTTCCATGATGGATTTCGTTTCAACCTAATTATGGCAGAATTAAACTTGAATAATGATTAAATTTGTTTTAATCTCTAATCAAATAGAGAAAATATGAAAATGACCTAACATTTTACAGGTCACAGAATATCAATATTTCAAGGGTTGCATTAACCATACAGACGTAATATCAAGTATCTCTCATAGAAACGTTTGTATAAATTTATGAGAATGTCACAATAAAATATATCCACGATCAAATTGTGTATTATTGTAACTTTCGAAACTTTCGTTAGTGATATCGTAGGCCCATAACATAATATGTAATTTACTCAAATATATTCGAAGGGGTTTTTTGTTCCTATGTGCAAACAATGATAACCTGTGACCTTAATAATACCAAAGTAAAGTAATGTCACAGGTCCGCTGACGTTCATCTGAAATTCAAATTTATACAGGAGTATAGGTATCTTTCTATACATAAGAAAGAAAATAGAATAACACTATAAAAACAAAAGAAAAACAATTTGTACAGCGCTTTACTTTTACCGTCGTGGCATTGTTTCTGAAATCTTTCAACACATTTTGTATTTTTTAATATCAGAAAATGTGTACTATATTTGAATTCGAATATATCAGTATATAGGAATTCACCTCCGCATAAGCCAATACGACCTTTCTATGTAAATAAGAAGAAATTGTGCGAGAAAAGCGTCTGTTTGATTAGTTTTTATGATCATGATAAAAGCTGCGCATCGAAGAAACTTCGACAATAGATAAAACGTTTCATTTAAAGTAAAAATTAGAACAGATGTAAAAAAGTTCTTTGATATACTCCAAATCGAATTCACATTCCAAATATGTAAAAACCTCGTAAGAGGTTAAGGTAATTTCTGGATGAGCCAAAGAAAAAAGCGAGTGTTATTTCTATGTAGATAATGATGTATAACCGGCTTATCTATACAGGGTTGTTTAATTAAAATGCAATACAACTAAAATACAGTTTACTTTTGTCAGGTTGGAGTAAATCTTGTTGAAACGAAGTAACGTTGGCACTATTAGCATGTCTATTTTGTATTATATATCAGTGGCACTCAGTTTCCGTTTAATTTCTTCACAATGAAGGCAAGGAACAAAGTTAACCTAATCTACTTTAATAGTAAACATTTATATGTACTATTAGAAAGCAAACGATAAGAAAGTTTTACATTTCTAGTTATTTGAAATTAAAAGGTTTCAAATGTTACTAATTCATATTACTGTAGTTCTTATAAACAATTGTATATCTTTTTATTAATTATTCTTATCTACAAGATTTATTAGATCCATTAATCACAATGCGTCAAGCAAAAATTAAAACTAGAACATGAGAACACGCACCTGTTTGAAGAAGTTCGAAATTGAAATTTACTCTTGAACTTCAAACTGCAAAAGTTTTACTGTCAATAGGATGTTAAAGTTTATACATCAGGCTTTTTATTACTATCGATTTTATTATTATCTATCGCTTAATTAACAATCTTCACTTAGCTACTGGTTAAACTATCGCGTCTACCCTACAGATAACTAAAATTCGCACTGTACTCCCACACTTTAGAATTCTCTGATACGCAAGGGAAAATGCGCGCTTGCGTTAACCACTCTTTATTATTGCACACTACCAAATTTACAACCCCCTTTCGAAAGGAATTTTTCACTTGTCGCTTTGGATTCATATCACCGATCATATTGCACGAATTTCCCACTAAGTACCTCATTTTCAGGACAATTTATTACCGGAGCGGTAAAACACTTTATTTAATAACCAAAGAGTGAGAATTCATTTTTTAATTGAACATAATAATTCAGGCTAGTAATGATTAATGTAAAATGATGCTTTAAGTTATGTTCTTAATCAGAGTAGACGTTTCAGGGTTAAATCTGCTAAAACTTTTCTCTTCTGATTAGATATGAATTCATTAGTATCTGAAGTGAAATTAACGTGCATTGGCGCGTAATATACAGGACAGAGTTCGAGTGTTAACAAGTAGTTTGCATAATTTGTTGTATAATACAATGTAGTTAGTTCAGTTTAAACTTGGTACTTTGTTATAGTAAATTACAAGCACTAGAAGTTACCCGTTTATAGAATAAAATATTGCATAAACTAGGTACCTACGTAGAAGAGGTACCAATACATAAGCAAGAAGGTTGTTATACGTAAGCCTCGGATTTATATGCCGTAAAGATGATATATCATTAAATATGTCCGCGCTTTGCTCGCAAGTCACAACAATAAAATTATTATTGGGTGATTTCTCATTTCTTACCATACCGACATTTTACCTTTTGATGTTTTTTATTTGAACGTCCTTCTTTGTTTATCGCAAAAATATTGACTGGATACATTCTTAAATGATCAAAAATATGGATAATAGTTTTTTATGTGGCATAAACACCATTTAATAGTTTATTTGCATAATAAAATTTAATATTTAGAAGCATCTTTCAGCAAAACATAAGTATAATTTTTGTTAAGGATACTACAGCAAAAGAAAATCGCGTTGTTGCATATAAAACCAAGCCCTAGTTATACCTACATATTAGGCAACTAAAATAACTATTATTAATTAGTTGTTGTAGATACCTACTTGAAATTATTTAATGCGCCAAGGCTAGGAAAAATCGTTAATTTATTAGTTTTACAAATATCGCTGTTTTTAATAGTAGGTATAAGAAGTGCAGTGAAGTAATTAAAATTAAACGCTACGAAAACTAAACTCGTTAGTTGAGGTATTCGAGCTTAACTCTTTATAATTTAATAAGTAATAATCATAACAGTATAATACTGTAGATCGTCTAGATTCATCGTTACTCGTGCTATTTTATACAGAATAAATAGTGAGTGAATTAATTTTAGATTCTGCAAAATAACACTAGATTATTTATTTAACTACAGGCTTTGTTGAGACTGAAATATCTAATGCATGACACAGCATAATTAACATATACTGTAATTTGAGTTTTTGGAAGGTAAGGTTAATGTTCCTAGTGTCTAATAAAGTATGCAATAAATTAAATATTTGAGGAAAAACTTAAATTAATAAAATTCCCCGAACGCGTAGGTTTTCCATAGTATACAGAATGAATAATAACGAACTTGTGACATCTAATTTTTCTTAATTCCGAGATCACTTTAGTATCAGCATAGAGTTATAAATAACAGTTATCTATTTCACCTATGAAGTA
>VTPC01002994.1:0-16199 GCA_011009095.1 Ignelater luminosus | reverse complement strand
GTCTAGTTTACTTCCACGTGTACGGCACTGATCTAACCTCACTCGGTCGCTGGCTCGGCGTTCGACCGTCGTGACATCTATTATAAAAACGCGAACCACCCACCAACCTGCTGGTTTGTTTACGAGCTAGTTTCCCGCTTGTTTAAGAGTTGTTCAACGAACTCTGAAGGAGTCGTTACTGAATTTGCGAAGTATGTCTGACTGTCTGTATGGCTGTATGTCTGTATGTATGTCCGCATTTTTTGTCAAATTCTGGAATTTTGACTTCAGATTTGGATTCTACATCTTCGTTTTTTGATAACTCTTCGGGAACATGGTCAAAATGGCTGCCAAAGTCTGAAAACAGTAACAAAACGGAGTTCGTTGTGATTATGCTTTGCATTCCAGGATGTTTTACTTCTATAATCACTATACATTATGTAGATCCACAAAGTAAGTGCGAATAATAATAAATCGGCACTTGAATGTAAAACTGTTTTGATTTATTGACTTTGAATATGCATGTCTTTCATTTTAGTTTAGTCTAGAAATTATCACATCTGTATTTAAAATACTTTAACTTGTAGATAAAGATTGCTCTTAAAAATGGCAGTTTCTTCGAGCCAGATTCCGTAAAAGATGCCACAAATATCTACCTACTGGATCCCGCTCGGTTTCCAAAAAAAAAAGTGGATATATTTCGATGTACTATCATTTCTGGATGTTCACGTGACTGCAAGACCTACAGAGACAAATATGCCAGAACCAAGTATTAGAAACAGTGATTACAAAGATGCAGTGAGTCTGGAGGTAGCTAGATACCGAGAAAATACCTTCTAGGCCACCTTCCAGTAGTAGTGTAAGTACCCACATTGGTTTTTTCACCGCTGGAAAGATGAGATTTTAGAAGCAGAAGAAGATGCAGACCCTACTTCTCCCACCCTTAGCACAAATAATAATACAATCCAACTTGTAGAGGAAAAAGGAGCAAGAAAAAATCGGAGTAACCTAACGAAGTAGACGAAACATTTATGCAATATCTAAAATTCAAAGTGGAAAAACAGCCCCATGAAAAGGATGCCACAGGACTATTTTTTTTAAATTAATTGTAGAGGAAATAATCGAGTTAGAAAGATGTGATCAAATGGAGTTACCTAAGTACACAGTAATTAAAACATTATTTTTTATTATCATTAATGGGATTTACATAAAAACATACATTTTTTTTCACATGTAACAAAATCACCGTATCTTCCTTTGAATCCATTAAGGATACTTTTTGTAATTACATATGAAAATGACAATCACATGTTATTATACTGCTCACTACTGCCTTGTCTGGTCGCTTTCTGTCTGACAATTTTTAATAATGATTGGTAAGTATTAGTCGATAGCTGTTCATCTAAAACCAAACATAGTGAATGGTACAATAAGCCAACAGGCTGCAGTCCTAGTGCTCTTAAATTAATCTATGTTTATCTTAATCAATCAACCAAGAAAGTACCAACACAATTTCTATGAATAGTACATCAGATATTAGAAAAAGAATAATGATTTGTTACTGAGAAATCATTGAACGCATTCAGTGCACGTCAGTAGCTCTTTATAGAAGTCTTAAAACGCTTTTGCAGCCAAGTTTTCAAATACACATATACAGATGCCTGAAACATCAGCAGAAAGTAATAAAGGAAAAAGAGAACAGAAAAGGAAGCTTGAGACCAGTGTGAATCTGTGGATCAGTCTGTCATAATCAAGGAAGATAACGCTTCAGACGATCAGCCAGGTCATGTGACATCGTCTTTTCCACAGAACAACACCACAAAACTGCCTTATAATTACGTTAGGTAATTATGTATTAGCAATAACAAGTTTTTTGTAAATATTATTTCAACTTTCCATAAGTGAGATCACTTATGTATGAACCTGTTCAGTGTTAGTACTGTTTTGTAAAGTTGCATTATCGCTGCTTAACAAGAAGATTTCTTGTGCTTTGAGTGATAACTATAGAAACATTAATCATGTCCCGTAAATGTACGAACGATCCGGACAGTTTTTGTTATGCCGAGTTGCTTGGTTCCCAGTTGAAAAGTTGGAATTTATTGGAACACAGTACCAAGAGTAGTCATTTCTGTAACCGCGAAAAGAAGTTTCCTGAGTTTTATTCTATAGACGACAATCTTACCTACTGCAGTGATGTTGACGGTTTGATGGAAACCCTTGTATGTAAATACAAACCAGAAGAATGGCGACTGTTCATTGATGCCTCTAAATTTAGTTTGAAAGCAGTTCTATTGCACAATGGCAATGCATTGCCTTCAGTTCCCATTGCATATTCAGTTCACCTAAAGAAATCTTATGAAACTATGAAATGCCTTTTAACGAGCATAGACTATAAACGATACGAGTGGAAAATCTGTTGAAATTTGAAAGTTATAGCTTTGTTATTAGGAATGCAACTGGGATTTACAAAATACAGTTGCTTTTTGTGTGAGTGGGACAGTCATGCTAAATCGCAGCATTATATTGTGGAAAGTTGGTGAAGTAGGCAAATAGTTGAGAGAAAACAATATTTTACATGAAAGCCTTGTGGATAGAAACAATATCTATTTGCCCCCTTTGCATATAAAGTTAGGACTGATAAAGAATTTTGTAAAAGGGGCCGTGGCAGAAGAGGTTTCAGTACATAAAAGAAAAATATCCAAAAATCAGCGAAGGTAAGATAAAGGAGGGCATATTTGTGGGTCCCCAAATTCGGCAATTAATGAATGACAGCGGTTTTGATGCGGTTCTACAAGAAAAAGAAAAGGTGGCGTGGAATTGTTTCAAATCTGTCACAAATGGCTTTCTGGGCAACAACAAGGCAAAAAATTTCAAAAACCTTGTCGATGAAATGTTGACAGCTTACCGTAAAATGGGATGTAATATGTCGCTAAAGATGCATTATTTACATTCCCATTTGGATTTTTTCTCAGACAATTTGGGAGCTGTAAGTGATGAGCATGGGAAGCATTTACATCAAGACCTTTCAACGTTGGAAAATCAGTACCAGGGAAGACGGAATTCGAACATGTTGGGTGACTACTGTTGGTTACTGATTAGAGAAGACCCTAATACATCATTTCACAAAAAAAAACTGTCAAATAGAATATTTTTATTTATTGCTATTTTATTTTGTGGAAGCTATCGTAGTGTATATGGTAAGTATATTTTAAATGGTTACGATTGTATTTATAATGTAATATAGCAATTATAAACTTTTTCTTTCAACTTAACCTAATAATTTTATAATAAAAGTTAATCTAGAAAATTATATTTGTATTGCAGAATAATGTCTTCAGATTCATCATCAGATGAGGAATTTATCCTTGATGCAATCAATCCTAAAACCAGAAAAGGTTGATGCAGTTGTTGCGGAAGCCGCACAAGCTGGTCAAGATGGTAGAAATAATTCTGTCAGAAGAGCATTGATATTAACCCGTTTTAATGTGTGAATTATGCCGGAATTGGTGAAAATAAAAACTAAAATTTGTCCAGTGTAATTCTTGAAGCATATTTTATGTGTAATGCTACTGTCATATATTCACTAATAAAGACTTACTGTACCATGTAATAACATAATATGTATAATTACTTGGATATCACAAATATAATTTAATGAACAATGCTTACACAGTATTATTTTTGAAAAAGAAAACAGCATGAACTGCTAATAATTAAAATAAATTTTACAAGTATAAAAACTATTCAATATAAACTATTTAGTTTATTTTGTTATTGTATTCAATCTCGAGTATTTTTTTAAATTCCCTCCATTAGTTGCTACCAACTTAATTCTAGTTGCAAGTAAACTTCACTAATAAATCATGCGTTAAACGACGATAATGCCGTTACTGCGCAATATAACACTGGGTTATTTCAACACTAGATTTAACACTGGGTTTCTTTTGGTTCTCGGTTCAGTGTTCATGAATCAAGATTAAAACTTGTGAAATGATGGTTCAAGATCACCTATTTGTAACTAGAAGCCAGAAAAAAGTTTCGATTTATTAATCAGTGTAATTAATGTTATTTTTAAATAATAGTTGTAGAACTGTCAATCAATTTGGTTAAGTTTATGTTGAATAGTTCATAGTTTACATCTGCACTATCAGTACGTTTATGTTTATCTAGTTAACACTGAACATATCAAGTGACGTCATACGACGGCCATTACAATTTCGCCGTTTTCACGCATGAGCAAATCATTTAAATTTCAGTAATTTTTTTCTTGTAGAATCATAATCAAAATTACATTTTGACAATCTTTTAAGATTCACTGCTTTTAAAAATAAACATAATAAAGCATCAGGCATAACCACAACAAACTCTGTTTTGTTACTGAATTCGAGCAACAGTCTTTTCACAAAAAATAAACAAACATTTATGACCATGTTCCCAAGGTGATATCAAAAAACTAAAAGTATATGTTCGTCTTATTTTTTGATGTAGTATACGAATCTAAAGTAAAAAGAATTTTTGAAAATTTTTCAAATTTCGGCGGTCATTTTGACCATGTTCCCAAAGAGATATCAAAAAACGAAGACACCACGTGACCTTTAGTTTTTGATGTGGAATCCGTATTTGAAGTCAAAGTTTCAAAATTAAAAATAAATGTGAACATACAGACTTCGCAAATTCAGTAATGACGCCAAAGGAGTTCGTTTAAAATGTGCATATTCTCCAATATCAAAGTTAAATGTTACTGCTTATTAGTTATCAGATTTATTTACTGACATTGCAATAGGTTTGTTCATTAGTGTTATGGTTATTGGACAGCTATGGCATCTTAAAACAATTCCGAACTGTTCTAACTATTTCTAACAATTCTGAAGTACAACCTTAAATAAACAAATTTTTAGGTTGGATTATTTAGTAAACAATTAACAAATGTCAGAGATGTGTTTTATTTGCTATAATTGCTGAAAATACTGCACTAAGCAGTATTATCACTTAAATTGTTTACAATTTTGCTGTGTAGAGATCTCGCAAACACTCATGACCATGGCACAAAAGACTAAAATTCGATCCTTTACCCCTTCTGCACTAATTAATATGCACTCACCAACTTTCATTCGTTCGCCAGTCCCCTTTCCCCAGCAGCATGGTCATGAGTGTTTGCAAGATCTCTACCTATGCACTATCACGATTTCTAGGTTATGTTTATGGTGTAATTTTACACTTCCTTCAAAGGAGGAGTAAGAATGGACATTCCAAGTTGTCCAGAAAACACAAATGACCAAAATGAGAACAGTTCAAAACACACAATGGGTTTTGGATAATTTGATAGTTCTGAACTAACTAATGAACAAACCTAATGACTGTTATGCGAGACATATGCTTACCAGCAAGGTCATCGTCTCATTGTCTACTTGACCATATACTTTGTTAACATATAATATTGAAGCTATCAAGTTTTTATACTTTTGCCCACGTTCTACATGAACACATCTAACCTTTAGAAATAATTAGCATAGTAATCAGAAAGCTGAAAACTACTTTCTTTCTTTATATACATTATTAATAAATTATATAGATAAAAAAATATTTTTTTCTAAATTTTAAAGAAAAAGATAAATTAAACTTTGCCTTCCTGTCTGAACATTTTTGATTTGCAACGTTAGTACCACCAAGGTTCTACCACTTTAAATAAAGATTTTTACATTATCTTTTTATAAATTAACTAAAACTGATAAAATGTTAAATTAATACTTTTAAAGTCACAATCACTGGATTTTAAGTTATACAATTCAATCTGCAATTTTGTTAATTTTCCTAATCAAGCTTAATTACTAGTTTTAAATATATGAGTCTTACTGTGTCGATTGAGATCATTAGCTCTGGAATACCTTTTATCACACATGTTACACCCATATGGTTTATCACCAGTATGTGTTAATGAATGTTCTTTTAAATCGGCATTTGTTACAAATGATTTATTACATGATAAACATACGAAGTTCTTTTCTCCATTATGTCGTTTCATGTGCACCACCAAACAACTTGATTGTGCAAAACCTTTATTGCAAATTCTACACACATATGGTCTTTCACCAGTATGGGAACGTCTATGCACTATTAACGTACTTGATCCATTAAAACCTATAAATAATTAATATAAAAGAAATTATTTAAATGGCATTTTTGAATTTTACCTTTCTGACAAATATCACACATATGTGATTTCTCGCCAGTGTGAGTTCTCATATGTTTTGTAAGTTCATTAGACTGACAGAATGCTTTCTGACATACGCAACAAACATATGGCTTTTCTCCAGTATGTGTTCTTACATGAGCTATTAAATTTGAGCTAGTCGAGAATGCTTTTGTACAAAGAGTACATTGATGTGGTCTTTCGCCTACACAAAAAATGATATTAATAGTATGATTATAGAATGTGTTTGTATGGAAAGCCTTACCTGTGTGTGTTCGCATGTGTTTTTCTAAATCTTGAGCTTGCCTACATCCTTTATCACAAACAGAACACCTGAATGGTCTTTCATCTGTGTGCATTCTTAAATGTATTTTATAATTTCCACTATGCGAAAATGCTTTATTGCAAACTTTACATTTATATGGCATATCTGTAGAGTGTGTTTTCATATGACGACTTAATTTAGTGGATGTGGGGAAAACTTTACTACATGTAGGGCATTGTTTTATTGACTCATTTACCTTAACTTCACGTTTAATTTTCCCACCACGTTTCAACTTGTCTTTTTGATCACATTGTAACTGAGGGATCTGTTGGGTTTGTATAATTTGTTGTTCTTGTGGTGGAGGTGGTTGCTGAGTTATTTGTTGCATTTGGGGCTGAAGCTGGTTAGGTGGCATGACTACTTGATTTGGTAACATATTTACAGGTTGCATTTGTTGTATTGGCATTGTGTAAGTGCTATTATAAACTTGAACTTGACCCACAGTTGGTAATGTATAGCTAGTTAATGGTAAATGACTTTGTGGTTGTACATTATAATTTATTTGCGTTAATGGTTGCGTAATAGATCCTATTGTATCAAACCTTTGCTCCTGCAAATCTAACAAAGGAGTACATTCTACATAAACACAATTATTTTGAGTTGCTTGCTGAGGTTGATGTGTCATTTGATGTTGTTGAGGTTGAGGTGGTGGTTGTTGCGGTTGTTGTTGCTGTTGCTGCTGCTGTTGCTGTATTTGATGTTGTTGTGATTGTTGTTGCTGTTGCTGCTGTTGTTGCTGTTGTTGCTGCTGCTGCATTTGATTTTGGATTTTATCTTTAGGTGAATCGGCTAGATATTGCCTTAATTTTGCATCAGACTTTTCGCATTGCTTTTTAAATTGAAACGAAATGTGTAATTTTGCTAGACATTTATTACATATTTGTGCAGGAAGACCATCATTTTGCCAGACCTTTCCAATAAAAAAAATTAACGAATTTAAATTCAACTGTTAGTTTTCCTACCTGTACAGAGGAACATGCCATCATCTTCTTTGAAACATTCACTTTGAATATGGACATCATTATTCCTTCGTTCAAACAAACTCTACATATTTTTGAAAAATCTAACTCCATGTTAATTTAAGTTAATTATTAATGGGGGCTTCATCGAATATTTTTTATAATTCTATTAAGTAGTTAACCTACAACAATCATCGTAAACAAACAATGTATGTCTTTACATTGTTCAAGTGTAGATGGCACGCGTTCAACATTGTTGCATTTATGGCGGTAAATTAAATTCTACATACATTTTTATATTCTGTACACAAAAAATCATTTTTAGAACACCGTTTCGCAAAAATAAAATTACTTCAATACATAATAATTAGATGAAGACCTCTTAATCATTACTTTTATGCGTATATTCAATGCATGTACAATTTAACATATACACAAAGTTTTTGCATTTTAAAATTGCTTCAATATTTTTTGAAAGTTAAACTTTATTTTAACTAAATGTATTTCAATTGTATTTCGATTGAAGATGTGTCAAAATTTATAAATATATGGTTGAAATTTAAAATAAAAGTTAGTACTTTATTTGAATGTGTACTGGGTATATAAAACGCCACCATATAATATAACCCACAGGTGTTTACATGAAAATAGCTACTGTTTTACCACCATCTACCTATTTACACTTTCAATCAGATTTCAATAATATAGTGTTTCAATATATTTCTTTATTATAACTCGAAGTGATTAGTAGTACCAGTTTAAATATGAGTACCTTTTATAAAACAGCTAAATTAAACATAATACGCAAGACCATTTTGTTGACATCATGAACGGATTCTTACATACATTGATAACTTTAACACAATTTATTTTTGTATTTAGTTTACGTTTCCACAGAGATAATGAATGTAAGAATACTGTTTTTGATAAGCCCTAACTAAAGGGTTTTCCAATAAGAGGTGTTATTTTGATGTTCAAAGAAAAGTGCCATTTTTTAATATAAATGATCGGATGTTTATTTCATTATAAAGAGGAAGGTATGCCGTTAATAGTGGAAAATAACATCAGGCAAATGACCACCACGACCACGCTTACAGGACAATATCCTTTTCATGAAATTTTCCATAACCAAATCGCAAAGTGGCTGCCCTATGTCCTCGATAGCCTCACGAATTCCATCTTTGAGGTCTTGAATCGACGCTGGGCTGTTGGCGTAGACCTTCTCTTTCACGTGGCCCCAAAGAAAGAAGTCGCAAGGTGTTAAATCACAAGATCTCGGTGGCCAATTGTGATCACCTCTTCGAGAGATAACACGGTCCGGAAACTTTTTCCGTAAAAGATCAATGGTTTCGTTGCTTGTGTGGCACGTAGCGCCGTCTTGCTGAAAGTAAACGTTGTCCAAATCAATACCATCCAATTCCGGCCATAAAAAATCGTTAATCATCTCTCGATAGCGCAATCCAGTCACCGTAACTGTTGCTCCAGCCTCATTTTCGAAAAAGTAAGGTCCAATGACTCCGCCGGACCATAAACCGCACCAAACAGTCACACGTTGAGGATAGAGAGACTTTTCAACAATAACTCTTGGATTTTCTGAGCCCCAGATCCGACAATTTTGCTTGTTGACGAAGCCACCGAGGTGGAAATGGGCCTCATCACTCAAGATGATTTTTCGATGGAATTCTGGATCATTTTCATGCATTTCAACGACCCAATCAGCAAAGACACGACGTTGTTGATGATCGGCCGGCTTGAGTTCTTGTGTTAACTGGACTTTATAAGCCTTAAGACCCAAATCTTTATGCAAAATACGGTGTAATGACGTTTGTGGAATGGCTAATTCCAAAGAACGACGAGGAATGGACAAACCTGGGTTTTCTTTAACACTTTCGGCTACAACAGCAATATTCTCGGCTGTTCTTGAGCGACGTGCACGGGTTTTATTCTTCACATCACTAACTTGTCCCAAGAGCTCGAATTTTTTCACCAATTTCTGTATTGCGGTCCGACAAGGTGCTTCACGGTGACCCAAAAATGTTCGAGTTTTACGAACCGTCTCTGCCAAATTTTCACCATTTTTATAGTGAATTTTAATAATTTCAATGCGTTGTTGAAGCGTGTATCGTTCCATATTTATTAATGGCGTAGTTTCTACTTGTCAAATGTCAAAAAATGATAGCTTCAAAAGTGACATCTACCGAAATAGCGGGCTATTCAAAATAACACCTCTTATTGGAAAACCCTTTATAAATGTTGATCTTACCTGCTAACTGTTAAAGGTGAACAAGAAGAAGAAACGTTCGGAGTAGAGTTCTACAGAAAAGATGATTCTCTGTTCATGCTATTTTCAGAACGGGTAGCTTGGTTCGAAGCTAGCAGTATATGTAAAACTTATGAAGCTCATTTGTGCATGCCTAATTCTACGAGTAAAGCTAATTTTGTGGCCTACTTTTTATCAGAATCATTGCACTATCGTAAACTTTGTCGTTCTCTTTTATTTGATATTAGTTAACGAATTAATTTTAGATTATGAAGATTTTTGGATTGGAGGAAGAAAAATGAAAGAACAATGGATGTGGTTAGATGGACAACTGATAAGAAATTCCAATATTAGCGTTCTATGGCCTTGGAATGTAAGCGGCTGTGGAAAAGATTGTTTAGGAATCGAACGACATAAACATCGGACTCCTATGCTTGTTGGTTTGTCATGTTACTTACCAAAACCATTTATTTGTGAAAGGGGTATTATCTGCCTAACAATTATACGAGAAAAGTCAACGAATATTTTTTATTTAAGCTTTATCCGCTCGTACAAATAGACCTTTACCATCACTACCAGCTCAATCAATAAAAATAGAAAGCAGTATTTTTACATTCTATCACAGCAAAATATCATGGAGTGATGCTTTAGCCTTTTGTAGAAGTTTAGGTCAACGATTGGCTGTTCTACCAAACAATAAGGTCGTTAGACTTCTTACATCCGAGATGTTGAGAACCAGGCCAAGTATGTTATGATTTTCTTGTATGATTGAGTAAGAATTTCTTTCACTACCATCAGAAACAAAAAAGCTTTTGCCTTTTAAAATGTTAAATGGAAAGTATTTAATTTCTGACAATCCTGATTTTCATTTTATTAATAGGGCCCAAGTTATGACGGGTGTTTACTTATTCGTCTTATCAAAGCCTGCTGTTATCACGTGCGTTGTAGAGTAATTCAGTTTAATTCTTTTATACTAGAACTATAAATCTAAAAGTAGACACGAATATACAAATATAAATCACTTTTTTTCGTTCATTCTGAATTTTCAAATTGAATGGTAGCTGTAAGATCAAATGAACAGATATGTGAGTGAATTAATCTAAGGCATTTAATTTTGTTTTCCCAGGTTACAAGACGAATAAGTAAACAGTCCTTATGCAAATGCATGTTTTTGCAACCATATCATGCTCAGTTACTTTTACTGATCTCGTGAAATATTACGTAATCCCAGTCCCTAATTATTTATTAATAGACATGGAAAATGCTTGGATTGGAGGTTATTACGATCAAGGCTCATGGGTCTGGATATCTACAGGTAAAGTAATTCCAAACAAATACGAAACTGGCGATAATGATTATCCTCCATGGTATCCTTCGTCTAAGAGGAAAGGTTGTCTTTTATTTGATCGCCATTTCACCAAATCTTATTTTTTACCTGCTAGATGTGAAAGAAGAAGAGATCTTATTTGCGAACAGTGTAAGTTATGTTTTTATCCAATTTTATTTCTGGGACATTTTTGACGTTTTTTCAGACTTCTATTCCCCTGAACCAATACATATCGATAATAGTACAATTGAATGTATATACGACTCAACGATAATGTATATAAACCTGATTGATATGAATTGGACGGAAGCTAAACAGATTTGCCATGATAATGATACAATCTTGGCTGAACCTAGAGATAATGAAACTGCAAAAGCAATTGCTGTATGCTTAGGAGATCATCCTGCAGGTAAAAAAAGTCGGTGGAGAAACTTTATTTAACTAATATTTCCAGAACCAAAGCATGTATGGATTGGAGGTAAATACATAGACGGTAAATGGACTTGGTTTAATTCCCATAATACAATAAGTAATAGTTCTCTACCATGGTGTGAAGATGAATTTGAAAAAGATTCTACATGTTTAAACTTAGATAGAACAGATCATGATGTCCCATGGATTTATGGACTTCAATGTAAACGAAAGCAACCGTTTGTGTGTGAAATAGGTATCTATTTCAGTTGCACTTATTGCATTAGCGTAGTAATCTTATGATTTTTTTGTATTTAGAAACCATAATAACTACTACTGAAAAAACTACAACAGAAATGTGCGATTGTCAATGCACATATCCTTCAGTTTCTATGTATTATATTAACGAAACATACGTTGCATTTATGTTTAAGATTGAGCAACAGAATATCTTTCAATATTGTAAATACTTTGGTGGTAAACCATATGCGGTTAATTTTCCAATGCCGGTGCATAGATATGTATTAGCTTATATTCGACTTACATTAGAACATTGTCATCCTTGTTGTACAAATGGTAAATAACAACCCTTTTTTTAATAAGAGATAACAAAATCAGTTTGATTATTTTTAGATATGATCGATTTTTTAATTATAGACAAATATGGTAATACTTGTAACTTAATTAACTTAGGAACCAATCAGATTAGATCAAACGTCCCAGATTGTGAAGTCGACAATTACTTCTTGTGCCAAACACGTATACTTATTGGGCTTTTATTAGTAACTATACATAAGTTTCAAGGTTTTCAGAATGTACTCCCGAACCTGCATTACCAGCTAATGAAAATGCTACAATTGATTGTCCATGGATACAAGCAGTCGGTAAAATTCCTTATAAATCCTGTAAATTTCGTTGTGGATCTGGTTATACTATATTTGGACCTGATAGATTCATTTGTGATTACTATGGATGGGCAATTCTTAGAGCAGATGGACGTAGAAAACTATTTTTATTTCCAGAATGCATTAGTAAATTTAGAATAATGCACATATAGCGCAAAGTCTATAATAACGGTTTTAGGAACTCAGAACTCTGCAAAGGAGTTAATAAAAGTTATTAACAAACTAGAACCAAAAGGTCTTTATTTTGTAGTAAACGAAAGAGAAGAAATGGAACGTTCAAAATGGATGACTCTATTGCAGTTTGTAGCTAGCATCATTCAAGTATATCCGTAAGTACTCAAAAGGTGTTGCAACAGCGTATAGCAACTTCCACCATGAAAGAAGGGTAACGGTCTAATAAGGCATAATACCTCACCTCACCGAATAAATGTGTTTGTCGGTTCACTGCTGCTTTCCAATTAGAAATTAGAATATTATTATTCCTTATGAAGAAGTTATTATCTTCAAACAAAAAACGTAGAAACTCGACTTTAAGACTTCACGAACTTCATAACTATCACCAGCCATTGATTACTGACTATAAAACATAATGTATTTGACTGGAATTATATAATTTTGGGCTAATCTTCAAACTTACGTTCACTATAGTAAACTGACGTGTCCAGGAAATTTGAGTTTATTCAGCTGCAGGCCTTTAAGATGTTGATAGGTGCGAGAGGACCTGCTAATTATGTACTTTGAAACTTTTGATTTATGTGGTACATAACCAGGAAGTATGATCACCCGTTTCATTCCATATCCGACAGTAGTTTAAGTCGCATAATTTTATAGACACAGAATGGGAGAAATAGTATTGCGTTCTATTTGATCTAGCACGACTTTCATATAAATTAGAAAAGTGGTCACTTACTGTCAAGACATACATTTGTTTTTGATTGCTGTATGCGATACGAACCAACACCATACTCTACCTATTTAGTAATATACCTATACTAAATACAGACAATGCGCCCACTTGCGTCATCAAAGCAGGAGGTCACTGATATCAGTTTTCAGTTGCTATGCATCTGTGGAGCCGTCTTTGTTAAACGCTCGACGTATTTGGTTGATTTTTATAAAAATTCTATGATTTTATACTGCGATAGCTGCTACCGAGCTCTTTCCCAAATTTCAGATAATCCACCCATTACTCCTTGGACCTGTCATAAATTATTGTAAGGAAGATGTTCCAAAGGTGCTTCAGGAGTCCCAAGTATAATTGAATTCAAGAATCTCTTTAAGAAATTCATATACAGTTTTAATGGATACACCTTGCAATTTTTTTAAGCGGAAAGATAGTATTTTTATGCTTAGAGCTAGCAGAATCGTTCAGGTATGGTGTGGGGTTAAACTTATTAAAGATCTAAGAAACAAAACGTAGTTTAGCAGGTTTCCTCGTTTTTTGTATATTTAAAAGTCACCTTGATTGAATACGTAGGCGTTATTACGCTACACTTTGATTGCGTCTTGAGACGGATTAGACGCCTTTTAAATAAATCTTGAGATATTAAATCAAAAGTAATCTTTTAGGTATATATTGCTATGGTATAAAGTCCGTACATTAGTTACATAGTATATGACCAAGTAAGGTATTGAATAAATTTTAGAAAACAACTTGGCCAATTTTAGAGAGTTATATGGATGATTTAATGTAGTACAATTCTTATAGCACCTCTGGAGTCGTTTCTATTCTTCTTGTATGATTAGGTAGATATCTTACAAAATTTGGCAATCGAAATTGCAGGTAGGTCGGTTTTGTAAGTCATTTACAATTGCTTTTTCCTAAAGCAAAGAATAGTTAGGTCGCTACAAGAAACTCCTTACTCAAAAAGAGCTCATAAAGTACTCAGTTGGATCCAGATCGACAAAGAGCACAGAGACATGGCCTACGTAAGGCCTAGACTCAAACTGGAAATACATTTGGAAATTTTATACTAAATTTTACAAAGGGAAACGAGTTGTCCAGGTTTTCAAGTTTTTTCATTGAAGAAGAGTCACATTGAGAATCCGACAGCTTCTATTACTGATGACTGCATCACATGTTCAAAAGTTATAATTAACAAAACGTTTTTTAATTACTACCTTTAGTTAGTAAAACGAATCCAAAAGATGTATCATGGCTTCTTTTAGTTTATCGGAAGATTTTCCATTTGGTATGCTTACCTATAGCAATCATGCTAATGTGAGAATCTCCAATGCCACAGATACGTGCCAAGTAAGTTTTTCCTATAAATTGTATTTTTTTTTAAATAAAATTACCTGTTAACAGGTTTTAGATAAACTAAGGAGCCTAGAAAAAGTAAAACATGCAAAAGGGGATTCTTATAATAAGGCTTTTATCAAGGCAGAAAGTGAAATTAAAAAATACCAATCAAACAGAAGAAATCTCATATGTAAATTTATCTTTTAATTTGATAACGAAAGGCAATGCAATTAAAACTTCGTTCTAGTTATGCTCGTTGATAGAGAGAATAGGGGCCCCGATTATGAAGATACTCTAATAAAGCTTAAAAAAGACAACGATATTATTGTTATTGGTGTAACTATAGATACATTTATATTTGATTTGGATCTTGTTGCAAGCCTTGGGCGTACGTATAGGTTGCATTCAATAAAAGTGATTGAGTATGCTGCATTAACAAATATATCGCTAGATTTGTTAAGTAAGTTAGCTCATTCTCACCAAAATCAGTCTTTCCTTGAGAATTCTTGTCGTAATCAATTTTTTATTTTCTTTGATTCTGAAGCATTTTTACATGAACAAAATTTATTTCAAAATTCACTTCTCTTTTTCAGTTGTTGGCGCTTTTGTTCTAGTCAATCTATTCATCAACAGTTCACTAGGACTTAAATTCAAATCTGCTACCGGGTTAGTTCTATAGTTGAGTAGATTGGTAAATTTTCCTAACATTGCTTTTGCAATTGCAACTCACTTTTCAGCCAGTCTGCTTGGCTTTGAATATTTTGGGCTAGGTACTGAACACAAATTTAAAATTCTAATCATTGGTAAATTCTCTAAATTTATAACTATTAAAAGGTATATTATTAGATAGGCTAACTTTGAGTATCCCAAATCTCGAAAACATATCTTTTAAAGGTTAAAACATTTATAACACTAGTAGCAGTTTTATTTTATCAAAACTATAACCTCCAACTATCGTAAATAATAATCAAATACTATTAGTTTCTATTTCCTTATTCAGCAATATCCATACCAATTTTTACAAAAGGTTACCAAGGTTCTACGGTAGTCTTCTTCCTAAATTTGTCACAAGAAGTACATCTTCCAATTAAATCAGAAATTTCAGGTGATAAACCAGGCCAATAATAAACTCTACAAGCTCTTCTGATGGATTTTGTACACCTAAGTGTGTTTCGTGTAATAATTTTAAAATATATTTCCTTATCTTTTAAGGAACTATTAGTTTGTGATCCATTATACTGAATCATCTTCTACATTAATTTGATCTCTTAAATTCCAATAATATTTCATTTCAGTACCATTTAAATTGTCACTGAAATTAATTTCTTGTATACTAAGACATAGTATTATCCAACACCACAAATTCATTAAGATAATGCTTAGACAAATAATCTGCCACGAATATCTTGAAGAAAGCTATCATATAGTATTTGTAAATAAATTCGTTTTAAGTCGCTTTAATCTATGAGTCTTAATATTTTCTAAATTCTTGCTAAAGATGAAAATTAAAGGTTGGTGATCAGTCTGTACTGCAACCTTTTTACCATAGATATAGTTATGGAACTTGAAATATGCAAAATATATAGCAAGCATTTTTTTTT
>VTPC01002992.1:0-60680 GCA_011009095.1 Ignelater luminosus | reverse complement strand
TTTTTTGGTTATGGATCATTTACCAGATTTAATTCGATCGGCCTGTCCAGATTCAAAAATTGCTCAAGAAATTAAATGCAGTAGAACTAAAGCTAGTAAACGACTGCATGTCTCTTCAGTCAAAAGAAAATATTATTAGTAAAATAAATAATCGCTATTATTCTTTAACGGTGGATGAAACAACAGATGTTCAACAACTATTAAAATTTAAAAAAAATGAGTTTCTAAAGTTGCTAAAAAGTAAAAGTTAACAGTATGTTGTGATCGAAATATCAGTGAAAGCAAACAAAAACTAACTGCAATTGAAATACATATGTAGGTATGTAAATTATAATAGGTATAAATTACAAAGTGTCATATAGCATACAGCATTTTTCCATAGCCAACTCCAAATAAAACATTTTTGGATAATCTATAACAAATAAGATTAATTAATTAATATTTTTTCACGTTCGTTAGAAAAAGAGCAACATTTTTCATCAATTTTTGTTTATAAAGTGTCATAGCGGTTCATTTTTTCACGCAAAAAAAGTACCGTAACGTGTCATTTTTTAACGCAAAATATTTAAACAAAACATAGAAGGTTGCCGTTGCTATGATACATACTAATTGTACATTTAATATCAGTGTTTTCTAATAAAAAGCTATTTTTGAAGTAGGTAGTTCTTGATTTTTATTACGAACTTGAAAAAAGTTTTGTATGCAATTCGTGAGTAAAGTAACTTTTTTTCACTCGGCGGATTTGCGCACTCGCCTTAGGCTCGTGTGGCAAACATTCTTTCTCGTGAAAAAAAAACACCTTACCCACTTGTTGCATAAATAACTATTAATATAATGCAATTATAATGTAAATAGATTAATAAGAAATAAATATGTTGCTTGCAATTTAAGAAAAAAAGAGGGTTGATGTACTCTTGGTGACGACATCTATTACTATAATATAAAAATCTATTACGAAAAGGAGCAGGTATCTGTTACCTAGGTTAGATGACTTCTGGCAACACTGCACACATTAAACACTCGGGTCAATTGATGCGTAGGTACACGACTCTTTCACCAAACAAAAAGGAATCCACAAAATTATAAATAAACAAATTTTTTATTGATGTTCCAGTAAACTTCTATACTAAATTCATCCTGTTTATAATTTTCGTTAAAGAAATTTAAAAAATCTCAAATGTTTTTCCATTCAAAAGCATTCAGGTCACTCCAAGATCAAGGTACCTTTAATGGCTACCATATTATTGATGTTTCAAAAACAATAAATCGATTAATTTCTTGCTTTCAAAGGGAATCTTGCTTTTAAGATATTATAACGTTACTGCACGAAGATAAGGGAACGATATTTTCTTACAATTGCACATCGAAAACTTCAAGATAAAAACCTTATTTTTAATAAGAAACGGCAAATTCACTCAAACGGTTTAACTACTCTCTAGACCTTCAACCATCTTTGAAAAGTAAAATAATACAAACTTTCTCGACAACGGCTATATTATAAAAAAATTATTGCAACGCAACAATATACCGTTGGATTAAAAGAGTCTTCTCTTTAAATTCGAATAGCAACTGGCCCTAATAATTTTGGCAATTTCTGTTTAATTGTAAATAGATTTCGGACTTTGTTTTACCATTCAGTCCGAACCATTCCTTCCGCTTCAGTTAGATTTTGTCTCTGATTTGAAGTCCCAGTTTGGCATGTCACAAACATTCTGGTGTAACTAATAAGATGTAGGGAAAAATGCACGTCACGAAATCTTAGTGAGCTATAATATGACCAAGGCGATTTAGTGCACAAAGAACTATCAAATTAAGGATATTGTTTCAGTTTTGGATACACATAATGTAAGATCTGTCATTAGATTACGCACTGAGCATTCAGATATAAAGCATTTTGCGACATTACTTTATGAGTTAGCTATACGAGGGTGGTCTGAAAAGTTTCCGACCTCAACGTGAAGATGGCAGCACTCGTAAATAAAAGCTACTGAATTTCGTTGTTCATCTGTTGACAGTTACTCTACAAAGTTTCAGCCATTTTGGACGCGCAGTTTTTATGTAACAGTCGTTTGAGTGAGTTGATGTGAGTTTTTTTGTGAAAATGGACAAAATCGAGTATCGAGCTGTCATTAAATATTTGTTTTTGAAAGGCAATACGCCTTCGCAAATAAAAGATGAGTTGGATTCTGTGTATGGGGACTCTGCACCATCATTTACCACAGTGAAATTTTGGGCTGCTGAATTTAAACGTAGCCGTAAGAGCTTGGGAGACGATGAACGTTCGGGACGTCCAAAAACTGCAACTACCGACGAAAACATCGCCAAAGTTCACCAAATGGTGCTAGACGACCGCCGAATTAAAGTGAGAGAGATAGCAGAGGTTATGAACATGTCAAAAGAACGTGTTTGTCACATATTAAATCAACATTTAGGCATGAGAAAGCTGTCCGCGCGTTGGGTGCCGCGTTTGCTCACGTTAGACCAAAAACGTGTTCGAATGAATATTTCCAACGGTTTTTTCGGCTGGGAAAGTGATGGCGACTGTTTTTTGGGATAGTCATGGAGTTATTTTAATCGATTATCTTCAAAAAGGAAAAACCATTACAGGAGCATACTATGCATCATTACTTGACAAGCTGAAGGCAGAACTTGCGAAAAAACGGCCACATTTGCAGAAAAAGAAAATCCTGTTTCACCAAGACAACCCACCGTCTCACACCTCAGCGGTTGCCATGGCGAAAATCCACAAATTACGGTTTGAACTGCTTGACCATCCGCCTTACTCACCAGATCTAGCCCCAAGCGACTTCTTTTTGTTCCTTCATCTAAAAATTGCGCTCGGAGGACAAAGATTTTCGTCAAATGAAGTGGCAATCACCTTCGTGAACAATTATTTTGAGAGAAAAATGCCGAGTACTATTTGGACGGGTTACAGAGATGGGAGCATCGCTGGGAGAAGTGTGTAGAGTTACAAGAAGACTATGTTGAAAAATAAAAAAAAAATTTCAGAAAAAATGTCTTGTATCTTTGTTAGGTCGGAAACTTTTCAGACCACCCTCGTAAGTATGTACCATAAACATATATTAACGAAATCTACACTGTCCCAGCAATCTCAATTTCAAGAATGCTAATGTTTGCTAAAGTACACAACGTACACATTACTTAATTTATGATTTTATTTTTATCATATTAACCAAGACAATTAGGCGCTTTAAGCTGATAAGTGATAACCTTTTGGCGGCTACGCTATGATTACACGTAAAATGCGAAACACGGAAAGACGAATTTGGCGATTTGACCCGACGTATCGCCTATTCCTTATACCTCACCCTAGGCTTTAACCTAGTCAGCCTATTGACTAATATAGTTCTGATCTGGTAATTCCTTAAATGGTTCTCTTTCTAGTTACGTAAAAGTTCTTACTTTTAATTTTAATTTTAGATGTAAAATGTTAACACTCTTTACTCAAGAAATTAGTTTGCATCGTTTACAGCACACCGAAAAAATAAAATCTGGCAACATTAGTGCTGTTGCTATTTTTGCGTGGAGTTGGTCGCAGAAGCTGGAGTTGAACGTAATTCACACCTGCAAAGATCTACAAGTCAGTGAAACCACATTTAGTTAATTTCATATTATAGTAAACCCATGGTATGACCTTCCATTTTATACTGTGAAGACTTTCTTTAGAAGATCTCGAAAGATGTGTGGATGTGCAACAGTTGTGGTGAAATACATCTTATTCATTTTTAATTTATTATTTGTGGTGAGTATCTTCATTATGATGATCTAAATTGCTTTTTTTTAATTTATTGATAATTAGTTTAGCGAGTTAGAGATGTAATCAATTCTAAAACCATTGAATACTGGAAAAAAGAGAAAAAGATATGTGAAGTATATTAGGGCGACAAAGAGGTAGTAATGAACTTAACACAGTTTCTGTAATAAGTAAAATATACAATGCAAACGAAAATAAACCAAAACTGTGTCAGTTTTATAATAACTCTATGTTATGGTTACTTCAACCGTTTACCACTATTATTATTTTTATATTTATTCAAATTACATTTTGTTTTGGTTTCGTATTTATTGACTTAAATTAGATTTCTATACCTGAGCTAAAATTAGTCCTACAGTACATCGTTTCCTGTTATGTGTGTGAATATCGTGATGAATGCCGTCATTATGGGCAGATAAGTAGAATGGTATTAGACAGCACTCCTTTTCGAAAAATTGAGAAACACAATTACATCATTTTTGAGATCTATACAAATAATTTAGTAACAAATGTTGCTGATTCTTAAAAAACGCACCGTTTGCGAGTAAAATTGAATTTTTAGAAATCATGCAATATCTAACCTTGATTTGATATTTCTTACCGCTAATTAAGCTATAATTTTTCCAAAAACTCTATGAAAAGACCACCAAAGAGTAGCGAAACGTTTCGTATAGAAAGCAAAATCTGATCTCTTCAGACAAACCAGTGAAACACTACAGGATTGAAAATGAGAAAGTTGCTTCCACATAAAATAGAAGCTTTGCATGTTCATATTTACTGCCTATTAGTAAACGTAAAAAAATAAAAATTCGAAATCGGCAATTTAAATACAAAAAACGGTCGGAGTAAACAAATTAAGTGAACTCTTGCCGCTTTTGTTGGCTTAAGAATTATTTCTTTATAATCTTGAGCTAATTATTTTAATGGAACCAAACCTTTTACAATTTCATAATCATTTCTATTGGCATCTGAAGATAATATTTTTATAATTGTTTCCAGTTCGCGGCAATAGCATTTATAGCACTTGGAGTACTATTCAAATTAAATATCAATGAGGTGACAGAAGCATTAGAAAGCCAAAACATTAGTTTTTCGATAGCGCCGATGTTGATGATTATTGTTGGTTGCATTGTATTCACTATTGCCTTCTTTGGATGTTGTGGAGCAATCAGAGAAAGCACTTGCATGCTTACAACTGTAAGTGATTATTATTATTAAAGTTTGATAAACAAATCTGAAGAGATGTGGAACTTTGGAAGTCAGTCTTACCTTCATCTTACTAAAAATCCTCAGCCGTAGAATTTGTAAATTTCTATCGGTGCTCTCTTGTTCAAAACAAAGCTGTTCTATCACATGTGTGGTATTGTTGATTTTTGCATTCAGGGTATATTGTTATGGTATTTGTCACACTTTTCACTTGCTTGACATGGAGAGGCGCCATTTCTTAGACATCCCAAAAGTGACTGTATATACAAGATAACTAAGAAGTCCTTTCTTAGTGAATGAGGATGCAGTATAGTATTCAAATCAAGAAACTTAAATAGCTGAGGACTTTTAGTATAACAGTAGTGGTACCATACAGACATACTACTTATTCCAAAGTTCCCTGTTTCCTGTTCCCTAAAAATTCTAGACTTGCTGAACAATTTGTTTAAAATTACAGTATGCAATAATTTTGTTGCTCATGTTCATCCTTCAAGTAGCATTAGGAGTTTGTGCTTTCCTGCTATACAAAAACTCAAACGATGAAATGCGTCAGGACATTTCTGAAGAACTGAGAAAGACTTTCAATAAGTACGATCCTAACCAGAAAACTAACATAGAAGAAGCTGTTGATGCTCTTCAAAAAAATGTAAGTTCTTGTTAAGTGACTGATTCTTAATTTAGGCAAAAGTTAAAAAATGTATTCGTTTTTCTTTAGTTGCAGTGTTGTGGTGTCGAGGGTCCAGATTTCTGGAGAGGCAAATTTACAGGAAATACCGCACCAAGCAGTTGTTGTCCAGGTGAACCTGTAGATTGCCATATAGGTGCTGGAGCATACACACAAGGTTGTGCACGAAAACTGTTTGATTCTCTTCAACACAGTGCTAAAATTATTGGTATAATTGTTATTGTAATAGCTGCTGTTGAGGTATGTCCACAATATCTAAATTAAAATTATTTATTTTTTTTTAATAATCACGAAATAATTTCAGCTTGGTGGAGCAATTATAGCTTTATGCCTGTCAAGTTCAATACGTAATGCTGAAAGACAATGGAATTATAGGTAAAGCACAACAAGTGCATATTAATAACGTCTCTTAAAAGTTTCTAAATAACGTATTGACTATTAAATAGTTCTGTCTTTATGAATGCTTTCACTAATAAACTATAATAAAGTAGAAGAGTGGTTCTCAAATTCTTTTCTTTCGCGGTACCAACACAGGTGAGGAAATCAACTAGAGTAACCTTTTGTGTTTTCCTCTGTGTGTTTCAAGTTATTTTCGTTCTTATTAGTTTTATTTTTTTGTTTTATATTCCTTTTCTCCTATTTTTCCTTTTAATGCTATTTCAGATTCTGTTTGTAATCTTAACTTAAATCTATTAACATTATACAACTTTCGTAAATTTTGTAAATACATATTGGTTAGAAAAAGAATGTTCATAAATATGTAATATCCCATGCACGTTATGCGCGTTCACATATCGATCAAAGAGAAAAATTCTCTCGAAAATAACATTCAGGATTTTCTAGGCAACAGTATATGTTCGTAAAAAGAGAATTATATGCAAGAAAAATAATTAAAAAATTAATCCTATGAAACACATCCGTCTGTTTCCAACTGGAAAATGCAATTGGGCGCAGCACTTTGACCCGCAGCTGAGAAAAGAAGTAAAGAAATGATGAAAGCAGAGTTTGGTTGTAATACCCGAAAACCACAAGTGCTGGCCAAACACGTCACACCAACTCTTAATAAAACCCAACTTTTTACAGTAATAAAGCCGTCTACAATCCCTTTAGCACGCTGTTTAATCTTGCAACCTTGAATGCCGGAGTAGCAGACTTCGAAGCAAGAATGAAGGCTCTCAAAGCACTCAAGCCCAGGACCACAGCAGGAGGAAATTAACAAGCCCTGCTGCAGTGCCGCTACTTTTGAAATTGCCCTATCCTGCAACAAAAGCTATAGCAGCATGTTACGATGAAGGGAAACGCTGAAGAGGCTGCTTCTTGGTCTTATCACAATGTAAACATGGCTGATACTTAAGCTCTGATGGAAGGGAGATCCGAGCGAGTTCCACAACCACCACTACAATTCACACCAGCAAATCCAACCTAACAACAGCTACGTCTCTGAACCACCAGCTAAACTACCTCAGTTCTCTGCAAGCATCGATGGTCATTTGGTCAAGCTCTTGATAGTTACTGGAACCACCCACAGTCTTGCTAAAAATACGATTTTCGACGTATCAGTCAACTCGTTAAAAATGCTGCTGCAACTTCAAACCGCTGCCAAAGGTCGAGGTGTTTCAATTTTGCATTGGTTCATTGCAAGTCAAAGTCGACTTCTTCGTTACCAGAAATACTGACAAACTGCAATTCTGTATCCGTATCCCAGAATGCCATCATCAACATGCGTTAAAGAACAGAAACACGCATCCTACACAGAAGCCTCGTCTCTACAACAAATTTCGCATTAATCTCTACAAGAGTATTACAACGTCAGCAAAGAGCGTAATTAACAGCAAGAATGACATCTTCAATAGATTTGAAATCCAGCTAAAGAGCGACATTGACATCATACAGACGTCTTCCCACTAGAGCCAGCTAAAACAGAACAGCGATCTGGATCTGTCATCGACGCAGCCAGCGCTGCCATGGGTGCCTCATCAAATTTTCTGCTATGTGAAAGCGATATCCTACTCTTCGCAGCCGCCCAGCAGCACCAAGTTTGCTACATGGAACAGTGACACCCATCACTAATAGCGACCGGGGAACCGAAACAAGGAGCGGTATCGATTACTTGATGGATTAGTAAAGTTGTCGGTATACTCGACCCCAGGTGCATATAAACACGTTGCGCTTATCGATACTACTTAAAGTACATTCTACTAAAAAAGAAGTTTGGGACGTCGCGTCGTCAGTATTCATATGAAGATTACAAGTCAAATCAGTGTTTGTATAATAATAAGATACGGCAAACTTTTGGTATATTAAGGCGGGAAAATTCGAATTTTTATAATTTTTTTAATAAATTACTAAGCACAACGTATTATCAAATCATTTGAAACGATAGCAATGGCAAAATGAGGACTTCGGAGTCGCAAACCTACTAATGCCACTGCCCGGGATGGGTTCGGTAAGCGGACACTCAGGCAATGACGTACACGAGTGCAGCGGCTGGACCCAGGAGCCTACGCTAAAAACCACTATTGACGGCTGAACCGACTAAACACCATGCAGAACTGAATAACGAGGAATCATCAAAGCTCCGCCCACTCCAGTACACGACAACACTGTCGATTTTGATTGTTTAAGCTTAAACTGCTAAGAGTTCATTTCAGATACTGTAAAAGACATTAGAAAACACATCAGAGTTTTCAGAACAGCAAGTTCAAAAACCGTTTTAAAATGTGACAGAAAAATGAAATATCGGTACCACTATAACAGAACAATGCCTTTTCTAATATACAAAGCAGAAATTTACTAGTATACTAAATCAGTTCAATTCATACATTACTAAATCTCGACCTTCCAGCCTCAAACACTAAAGATGACTTTGGTCCATCATTTACAAAGTTTAGTGCCATCTGTTGGTAAATGATTAGTTTCTCAAAGCAGTGAAGAATAAAGACATGGCAAGATTGCATTACTGTCCTTAAGAAATTTGATTTTTGGAAAAGCATTTCCTGGAACTTAAAGAGAATATGGGAGAATTCAAATTGTTCTTTCCTGAAGCAGGAGAATGAGTACTACAAAGAATTTGATTAAAAGGTTGATACAGATTTAAAACCCTAAATTTCAGCCAGTACCTTTACCAAGAGTGCAAAACTTCCTACGATTTTGCTTTTGGCAGGCTATGCAAAATTTCGACCACAGGAGAGAAAATCAGAATAGTTGTAAGGAAAATTCAATCGCATGACAAAAATGAATAATGGAGATGAACAATAAGGTGGAACCAAAACAAACAATGATAAAAATGGATGACGAAATGAAATTGATACGATCCGACCACTAACGTTGTGATGCAAAAGACGTAATAAGAAAAAAAGAAAAATAGTGTTGAGCACTCAAGTTTCAGGACCTTCTTCAGAAACTTGTCGCTCTCACTACATTCTCTGTCGTTGAAAGAGAACAATTTCTGTGATGTTTGCTATTTAAATACAACTGATATCTTTTATTGTGATTCAAATATCTTACCAAGAGGAATTTCGAACACGATAAATGAAAAAATCAAACTTTTCTTCATTAGAATTCTGTTTGGAATTCAGAAACAAGTTTGCTAAACTCTTACAACTCTGAACAGAGTGAAACTTGGATAATTCTTGTTCTGCTAAGGTGTGATAAATTCAATTCTTCATTAGAATTCTGTTTTGTATGACGTGATAGATTTAAAAGACTGTTATAGTAAAGGGATCAGTTTACATTTTTAAGTAAAAGTAGAATTTATTACTTGCATTAAAATCGTATTTGTTAATGTCAATGTTAAGTAACTGAAATGTCAAAGATTAGTTTCGATTAATAGATAAGTAATTTGGTGAATTAAGTCACTTTCATTAAACTGCTGGCTGACTCGTCATCATGTGGTTTTTAATTAGTATTCCTTTACGTAACCTCATAAAACGTAAGTAAAATTCTAATGCATACAAGTGGTAATAAAATAAACGTACAGTATGCAACAATAAAATAATAAAAATTCTTCTTGTTTTGCTTTTAGATCTAGATTAATACTTATTCATTTTTCTTAAATTTTAGATTATTCTGTGAATTTGAAGCGTGACGAGAATGAAAATTCCCTTTAACATATTTAGGAGAAAAAAATTGTGAGTCGTTAAGTTATCTAATCTGTACAGTCTTAAAAGGCATATAAAAGAACACACAGACGAAACCAGTTTTGTTGACAAAACGTGGTGGTGAACGCGAACAGGGCAAGTCGAAACTACGAAGTCGGAAGTTTATCCACCGTCGTCATCAGAATAGAACATAAGAGTGTGAGAGAGAGTAGGCTTTATACCTTGCTGTGTGAGCCGCTGTTTTCGTTTAGAGTCGAGTCACAGAAGCCGGCCCCGAACGTATTATATCTACGAGCCCGTTAAACCACATTTAGTTAATTTTATATTACTATACCCATCGTACTGTTTTCGATTTTATATTTAGGAAGTTTTCCTTAGATTTTAATTGAATTAATATAAATAGTGAAGTTTTGTGGTTGAAATCTAGAAAAAATAATTTCCGAAAATGTGTGGATGTGCAACAGTTCTAGTGAAATATATTTTATTTCTTTTTAATTTATTATTTGTGGTGAGTATCTTTATAACTTTACTATTTGTTTTTAATTGTTAAAAGTTTAGTTGTTTTTGTTTTGGTCCCACACTGCATTTTAACGAGTTTGTACATTTCCGTTTCGAAAACATAACAATGAATGTTAGGAAAAAGGAGAAAAGATATGCAAAGTCTATTAGTGCGACAAAGAGGCAACTAATGAATTTAAAAGTTTCTGTAGTAGTAAAATATAAAATGCAGCCAACTAAACGAAAGTTTTGTGTTTTGTTATATTTTATATTTTGATTTACTTCAGCTGTTTAGTATTATTAATAAATAATTATTATTCTTTTTCTAATTTTCAAAAATAACATTTTTTTGTTTCATTTTACTAATTGACTTAGATATTTTCTAATATTATTAATATATCTATGGGTTGTACACACATATAATGTAGGCTGTTCAGTAAATATTTCTTTTATTATCATTAATAATAATAATAATAATAATCATCCTATACAAACCATTTATATTTACAGTTGATTAGAAAAAAAATGGGACAGTTTTGTTATTGTTTTTAGTATGAGGGATGCTAAATTATTAAAATATTGATTGTGGTTATATATAGGTCACACAATGCAATGGATATTAGAACGAATCAAAAACTGGGTTACTACGTTGGGTTGTAATAACATAATAAGTAAAACCTTGATGAAGCAGAACCTACAGGTGTTTTTTTCCGTGGGGCTAAGTGATTCATGTATATACAGGGAGTAACCCACTTCCTGTCGATGATAATTTAAAATATTCTCATACGTGAGCGCCTACGCAATTATAATGAAGCTCCGGGTATTTAAAAAAGAAAATGAGTTGCAGTAGTTTGATTTTATTGTTTTAAATGAAGTTAACCAATTAAAATGCAATTTCCTTGTGAATCACTGAAAGTCCGTACATCTAGGGATTTCTCCAATTCTAAATATTACTTATGGTATATTTTTTCAATTAATTGGTTGATGATATCATATTTATGTTATGAATTTCTGGTGATTATGATAAGAGAAAAAAAGCAAACAGCACATACGATAAGATAACGACGTTAGTTATTACGGGCCGTTGTTTTTCGTATCCGAAAAGTGCAAAGCAAACTTTAGATATCTACTCATATATTAAATCTAAATCGGTTATGTGTGTATTTTTATAAGAAAAATATTGCCGTATTGACGATTACAACATTCGCCTTATTTATATCTGTAAAATGGATGATTCATTAATTTTCTTCTTCTATTTTAAATTAAATCTATCCCCCTTTTAAAGAATAGACGTTCTTTGAGGTCAACTTGTTTTTTACCAACTACTTAGATGTTGCAGCAACATTGTAGGAGGTAACTCAAAATTTCAATATTCCAAGGAAGTTTTGACGTCATAAAAAAATACGATCGGACAGGAACCTCATTTACATGGAAGCAATATTGTGGTGCAAAATATATTTTTCCACATTTTTAAGAGGAATGGTATTTAGAAATTCAAGAAATTTAAATTTAATTGTAACGTCAAATATACTCCAGAAGAGCACTAAGGGAACTCGTTTCGGTGCACACAAAATCGCAACAAATACATTTTGCTGTTTATTGACCTCTGTCTTATAACCTGTTAACGCCTATACTATTCATTTGTTTAGTGAGTAATACAAACTGTTTTTTAAAACCGGTAAACTGAAGTGATCTCGTAAACAAGATTTCTGTACTACAGCACAACAATTTGTTTCGATCAACGATCACATAGGCGCTGCATTGTGGGAATAACGGGGCACGTGTTCTCTACAAGAATCCGCACTTTCAAAGAATCTTGTAAATACATCAAGACTATGACAATTCTGTGAAGCATTAAATGAGTGTTTTGTCAAAATGTCTGTTTTCCAAAAGGAGAAAATAACTTATTACCCTTTGAAAATTACAATTTATTAGATTTTTATGACGGATGGTTTGGTCCACATACACTAAAAATTTAAAGTAAGTTTTCTTGCATTCTCTCTATGAATGATGTAGGTGAAGAGGACCGTATGGCTTTCTGGATATCTCAAATGTGAGTTGTATGAATCAAAATGGCAGGAGTTCAAGACATTTATATTTTATTTCTTTATAAACAGTGACATTTACAGGTTAAAAGCAGAGTTTGCTATCATCGATGCTTGTATAATTTCCTATAAGCGCATTCGTTAGGGCATTTCAGTGTGCCGCATTCAATTCTACATCGGGAAATAGAAAATTTAACAAAGAAATCCATTACCAAATTTACAAAAATTTACAAGGAATAAATAAAAAAGCTAATGATGTCATAGTCAGTCATGATAACGTTAAAAGAAATACTGAATTTGACACTTCAGAATCTGATATGGTGGCAGATATTAGAATTGGATTAATAGGGCCCATAAACTAAAAATCATTACCGCCAAAAAATCGATGTAAATGTACCTCGTTGGGTGTCTGTATTTAAGACAGTAAGGAAATTAAAGAAAAAAGTTCGATAATACAAATTGAAGAAACAAAATGCTAGTACCTGAGTGACAGAAAAAAACTTTTGGTAACACTTGTACTTTTTTTGTATTTGCTCTATTTTTATTTGCTCATGCAGCCTAATCCTATCGTGCTGATCGTATCATTTCTACTCTAGATATTGTCGCAGGTAATCACAAGGATAACACAGTTACGTAAACAAAAAACACTAAAGGTAAATACAAATAGTAGAAAACGTTCATTATATTGTAAACTTCTAATTTTTATTGGTATCTTTCATTAGCTAAACGAGAACTCCATTATTTAATGGAGCACCCACTTTAAACCATGGCACTCTTCCCATTATGTTGGTTTTGTGGTGACATTTACATTGTTGCTTTTTCGTATCTTGTTCCTTGTTTCTTCTTTAAGAAGTTCCGCTTCACTTTCCATCATTTGACTTTGAAGTTGGTGGAGACTCGAGGTTTCTTGCTTTCATTGTTTGGTTTTTTTTAAAAAAAATGCCATTTAAATTCTTACTAGGGTCCGTTTCTTTTTTCCTTTCTCTTATATCTCGGTCATCCTAGATGAATTAGTCTCATCTTTAAAGTGTCGAACAACTATATAGCCCGTATTCATAGTTGGTACTTGATCTACGTGATCCTATTCAAGTATGCTCTAATGCTTTATAAGTAGGACTGAACGCAAAAATACAAACTCGTACTTGTGCTCAGAAAAAAAGAGTCTACTTGAATTTAGCTTGTGAGCTAAATCAAAGCATGTTTGCTTAAGTCAAGCAGAAACTCATTCTGGTACTGACTATGAATAAAAGCTAAGGATTTTCGAAGACTTTTCCATTAGATGTATTCACTAAGTAATGCTCTATCCTACCTCCAGCGACTATTGTCTATAATTGGGAGAACTCTCTTGGCCATATAAACTCCAGCTTAAACGAGAATTTCTTCTAGCTAAAGGTATTCCAATATCCGATAAATTTCTAAACTGCTAAAGAAGTGTATTGTTTTACGATTTGACTACCTTATTCGAGAACGAAGTTGTGTTTTCGAATTCTTCTCTTTCTGGAAAATTATCACTTTGGGTCAGAACCGAATCCACGCCTACGATAGTCCTACTTGTATTTATTTTAAGCTTGTTTTATTCTTAAGAGATTGATTAAGTCAAAATGGGCAGTTGCTTTTAGCCAAAAGACGAGCCTTTTTCTTCTTTGTGAGTCATTGTTAACCTTCTAAAGTTCCAACTTCCAAAATGTAGACTTTCTTTTCTTGTACGCAATTTGCAACGTCCCAGAAATAGCGGAAAGTTTATTCAGTTTTCCTAAACGTTTTTAATGGCAGTATTATCTTCTAGAATGATACTTCTGGAATTCTGTATACGAAGAAGACTCGCAGCTTTCAGATGACGGTTGAGAAGTTTTGTACTAAAATGAAACTCCCGAGGGGGTAACCACTAGTGGAAATAGTTGTACATCTCCTTGGATATGCGTGGATATACGTGGATATATTGGAAATATGTGGATATAATTTGGATATATGTGGAAATGTTCGAATATGAATGGAAATAGTTGGATATGTTGGAAAATATGTGGATATATTTGGATGTAAAAGGGCACTTGAAAAATTTACCAGAGAAGATATCCATGCTTTCGTAAAACCCGACGATAATCCGGAAACCTTTTACGGTTTCTATAAAGATATGAAAGAAAATTTTAAAATAGTTCCAGGACATAGAAAATTGCTTATTGAGGCAGCTGAAAAATGTGGAAAATTTAAATCGTTAACAAATAGAAAGCGTAAATTGGATACTGTGCAAGCTGATTTTATTATAAAAAAACCCCAATAGTGACGTCCAAGTTGTAAAAAATGCACTAACCGCCACCGCCGGAAACTCAGCCGGAACGCAAGCGCAAATAATAGCTAAAGATACACTCGCGGAAATATCCGAGCAGGTTTTAAAAACTCAAAAATCTTACTAATTTCTAACATGACTAATTATGATGACCTTTTGAGTAAAATAAATCAAATAAACGTCGAGATGATGCAAAAAAGGTGAAGAAATAGCGGCATTTATATCTTGTCCCTTTTGCGATAAATGAATAAAATTAAGTTGGTTAAAACAAAAATCAAATTATAATCCAAGACCCATATATGGGAACTATCATCATCATGTAAAAACACATTTATTAGAAAGCAACAAAAAAGCAGCGATACCCAGTCGATCAAATAGTTTAATTACTAATTTTCTTCAAACAGTAACAGAACCAAACACTGTTGAACACGAGTTTGAAAATGATCAAAATGTTAGTAACTCAGAAAAAGTCATTGTGCATAGTAATATATTAGTAAAAAAAACCCTCGATAGTATCTAAATGCGAGTCTAAAGCTGTTGACTGGTCAATATACTCAAAAGCTAATCGAACAAAAAAAAGACTTGATGAAGCATCTAATGACAATAATCTAATTACAGATTATTTTCCTATTCTTAACGAGATTGAACACATCTTGAAGCAAAATAAAGAGTTGGAAAAGATGTTGATCGATTAGGTATTAAAAGCTCGAGCCAAAACTGAAGATACATCCCCAGAAATAAAAACATCGAGTGGTATATTGAAATTACTGTGTGGAACTGCCTTAAATAATAGTAACAACAAGAATCCTTCAGCAAATAGATACGACAAAAGCTTAAAACTATTTTGTTCATCTCTTTTCTTATTGTGTGGACGCTTAGTATACCAGACCATACAAAAAAATCTACCAAATTTAATACCTTCAATTTCAACCATAGAAAGATCTTTGAGAAGCAATGACAGAATTCTAGAAGGAGAGATTACACTTCCTCAGCTAAAAGATTTTTTGTTGAAACGAGGTTACCCATTGAAAGTCTGGATTTCCGAAGATCAATTAAGAATAGTAAGTTCTCGAGAATATGATTCGGTTAGCAATAGAAATGTAGGCTTCACTACACTGTATGATGAAAATGGATGTCCTCTAAAAAACAGCTTTATCGAAACATCAGCAACAGAAATACAAAATTATGTCAAAAATGAGACCGTGGCAGATAATCTTTATGCAATTGTTGCACAACCATTAGCACCCAATTCCCCATCCTTCACTTTACGCGTCTTTGGTTCCAACAATAAATTTACCCTTGATGTTATACTAAAAAGGTGGAATTACATTGAGAACGAAGCTAAAAAGTTAGATATTATTGTAGAAGGATTGATTTTCTTCCGATGGGGACTCAAGAATCCTCAAGTCTATGAAAATGAAATCTGCCATGCCATGTGCTAAAGATGATAAATTATTTGAATGTTTCCAGGCAAATTACGAATTTAATCGTCCTATTACTATCCAGTATGCTATCCACATAAGTTCCAAACTAAGAAAGTGAAGGTTTTATAGAGGAGGAATATTTTAACTTTGAGACTGGTGGGGAAAACGAAGAAGATACAGTACCGGAAGAGATTGTCGATGTTGGCGACTTGACAGAGCTACACCAGCTTTCAAATGATTTTGAAAGTAGGCGACTATTTGAACTTAAAAGATTATATTACAGATCGTGCTGCTAATACTTATCTTCAGGAGGGGCCATTTTTGAAAGTATTTGTTGGAGAAAAACAAATGATAATTAAAAAAAGTTGTTTTGTTGGCTTCTCAACAACAGCAAAAGCAGGCCCAGAAGCGATAGACTATGTAGGGTAAAAGAGCAGAAGCAATTAGATATAATCGGATCCAATATTACCGAAGTAATTCGAAATGAACGTATTTTTGTCGGGGAATGGTGTGTATTTAGTAATCCGTCCAAGAAAACTCACAAATGTAATCTTCTATTTGGACGTATATTGAATTATTGAATATATTTTGGCAATACCATTGCTTATTATCATGATCATTCGAGTTTAACCTATCATTGATGACGATGACCTTTTGACATTATTCATTATTGTGCTTGTCTTTTGGTACTGTTCAGTTTTGACCCTACAATGCTATTGATGTCTCATGTCGATTAAAACTGAACTCTGGGCCAATGGGAATGTGTGGCTAGCTTTTAGGATTTCCAATAAAGTTCAAATATTTTACTTTTGAAAAATAAACTTTAAATTACGTAGTCATAGATTTTGGTTTTTTTCCTTCGTCAATTCTCTTCTACTATTCAGATTTCAGATTGAACCATGTCTAAACTGTAGAGAGCTTTATAATTCAATTTTTGGTTTGCAAAATCGAATTTGATGTCGAAAAGCTAGTGGCGAATGATAAACGCACCACCCTGTATAATTGGAACTCTTTAATTTCTTTAAAGTATCTGATTTTCTTGTAGGTGGAGAAAAAACAACCGTTAAATTAAGTTGATAAAAATCTTAATTTTTACTCGACAGAATTTACAATTTAATTGTTTAAGACAATAAACCTTAGAAAAGTTTTATTTAGTTCAAAGACGACCATGAATAATATTACAAAGCAGTCAAGTTCGTATAAAAATTGCTCGAAACTAACCTCCTTTTTTTCTAGTTTTTAACTTGTTTTTTTATTTGAAGTGTACTTTGAACAATAAATGAGATCGGATGTCGAACAATGAATTTATGTAGAACTAAAGAAAAAAAATTACCCAAGAGCCACAACTTTTTAAAAGTCGAATTATCGTCACAAATGTCTAGAATTAATATCGGTTGTTACCATTTATAATGATTAACTTCCGGCAATAATAAAGACACCTTCAGTAGCGAAATTTAAGAGACCCTGACCCAAATTAATTACTGTCCTTGCTGATTTATTTTGCTTGTCCTCTGCTTGAGAAAGATAATTGTTTTGTGTATGTGTGTTTAGTCACACAGATTTTTTACGCCACCTGAAGGTTTTGCTGTGAGTAATAATTTAATATACGAGTGTGTTTCTAGAAGTTTCCTTTCATGATATAAATTATTCTTTGCTGGGAATATTTATTATTTCTATTTAATGTTATCTACTGTTTAGATAGATAATGGTCTTTTGCAAGCTTAATATCGTCATACATAGGTACATTCCAGCTATTACTCACATACTTAGTGCAGATGATTCATTTGAAATCTTGTTAATACGTAAATACACATTGTTATTGAATATTTAACGCATTTACAAGGCTTAAGGAATTTTAATTTACATTTTCTCATGTCAGATAAACAGATTTCCTTGTATGATTTTGAAATTTAACGAACTAATGATAATTTAACACCATTGCAGCAAACAGTTTTTTTGTACATAATATGTACTAGTTGATAGGTCATGTGACCTTAATAAAACAGTGTTTGTCAGTACCATTTTTGTAACATTTAAACGATAACAAAATGCTTTATCAGTTGAAATTTTAAAAAGAATTTTAAAAGCAAGCCAGTGTACTAAAGTAGGTATCAGTAATATAAACTAGATAACCATTAAGTATCTCCAAACCTTAAATGTTTGCACAATCTTATCAATCACCAAACAGATATAGGTGAGAGATAATAAAAACAGTATACCAAGTAAACTCATTGAAACATTTCTGTTAAAAATCACAACAGGCCTTGCCTTGCCTTGCCATGTTAACTTTAACAATCTACCAAAACCCCCAACATCCTTTCTTTCATGCGAATTGCGGTTTTGCAATCGTGACTCACTTGACAACAAAAAAAAAATTACAGTCGGCCTTGTCATGCACAAGTTTTGCATCAAACGTTCATTTGACGAAGGAAAGAAATAGAATTAATTATAGAATCTCCTTGCCCTTTTCGATTTTTTAAATAAGGGATTCGAAGTGGCGTCACGTTACAACAAAATTGGATGAATTTGCTCTCCTTTTGCAAGGTTAACTCGAGGCCGGTTTATTCCTATAAAGGAGGCGTTGTGTTATTTACATGCTTTATGGTCGTTAAAATTATTTTCATTCTCTCAGCGGACTTCACGTAATCTAGTTATGACTCAAGGCTAAAATATTTTAATTAATTCTTGCGATTACAGAAAAAATAAAAATATAATAATTGATTATGAATGATACTGGATGAATTATTTCTTAGGGTGGCGCGCTAAATATTTTAGGTGCGTCAGAGATGTTTTTCCGAAAAATTTATTGTGACTCATTTATGATATACAATCTACAATACTAATCTTTGGTATTATATATTCTGTTCGTTTGTCACTATCTTCTAGTAACACTTATCAGAATTATTTTTAGGTTGTTTCATTGTAATTAGAAGTGTAGGATCGTCCACGATTATCTACTTAGAGGATTATCGAAATAAAAGCCTTAATTAGACATTTCCTTATTCCACGGTTATATTTCATTCAATTTCTACCTACTGTTAAAGCATTCCATATGGTTGAAATCATTTTAATATTCATAGTTGGGTTTGCGTAGATGTCTGCGTTTTGTATCACTTTATATTTTTGAGAAACTGGTTTTATTGATCATACGCAGTAAACAGTGTATAAGATAACTCCTACAAGATTGACTAACTATACAGGGTGTCTGCCAAAAGACTTAAATATTTATCATCAATTCTGACTTTCTACGTTTAACTTTTCTTTTGGTTACAATTTCTGTGCATAACCTTATATTATCAGTTCCCATACAGTTTTGTGTACCTTACGTAAAATATCCAAACAGAAATCCTTCTAAAATCTTCATAGGATCTTTCTCAGCTCTCTTTGCTTCTGCGCTATATAAAAAGGCTTTTCCTATGATCAATGCTTGATTCTATAGAAGAAATTAAAAGTTATAAACCTGATCTCTCGATCTCTGACTTTCTGTGGTGGAGAAAGATGAATAATTTTTAATTCCAGGATGTTTCTTGTTTCCATTTATTGGAGGAACTGGAAGTTCAGCGCATTTTTGTATTCTTGAATGTTTATTTGAACAATCTTTGATAAAATCCAAATTTCCAGTACTTTAAGGGATTCGATTTTTGAGCTTTTCGGGCATTTATATCACATGAAACAAAGAATCTTTTATGTTCTAAACTGAAGATTTACGCTTTCAATGTTCAAACCACAAGGAATAGAAAAAACATCCTAAAGTGCTCAAATATAGTCTTATCAGTCAAAACTTGTTTTAAACCTTGTATTAACTGATTGAAGATAGTTAAAGACACACCAAAAATGCTAAATGACCAACACTGACAGATATTGAAAAGCTACAGGTATGTACAGACAAAGGAAGCTGTACATCGACTAGTCATGAATGACCTCTCGTCTAATCTATTTCATGTTCTGGTTTGTGTTTTTTTTTTGCTGACTTCTCATCTTTGTTAATCTTTATTTCCCAAAAGCATATTAAATTGTGTTCAGCTTTTATTACAATTCAGAAGTTACGAAACATTGTCAAGATTGTACAAAGAAAATTAATTGACATGGTTTTGGCAGCACTACCATTTCCTTTTAACTCGGTCTTTTTTTCATTGTTCGTCCTACCTGATTTGCTTACGAATGTCAAAATGCTTAGCCAAGCAAGAGAACAAATTTTCCCTCTTTATATGAAGCATTTCTGTACAGGTTTTAGTCACAAAGATGCCGGGCCTTTCCCCACAGTATCTTCTTTATGTTTCTGGTAAGCAGAACTTTTTTCCAAGATTCCCATATCCTGTTGGAACTCTAAAAGATTTAGTTTTCTGTTAGCTTTATTTTTACCAGCACCAAGTTTGATGAGTTTTCCGTTTGACCATCTCTTTGTTCCTGACAAGCTCTTCTAAAACATCTCATTGTACAAGTTTTGTATTGGGCGAATAAATAGATTGACATCTTAAAGATATCTATTTGTTCAATTGCAATGCTATGACGTACATTTCCTAAACCTGTCTTGTCCAGTACCTTTTGGTTCGAATAACTACATAATTGGATCATACTACAATTAGACCCAATTTATACCTTTTTTTGCATACTTTTGTAGTGCATTACTTTTATAAATAGGTAGTTGACTAGAACACATTCAACTATCCATTTGTCCTTACCTTGAAGTTGATGTTAAACCATAACTATGCATAGCCGTTTAAGTACTAAAAAGCAAGAGTGTCCAAAAGTAATAAGAAGGTTTTGAAATAACCTGCTTATATGTGGAGGATAAATTAGAATAGATAGTCTAAACTAGTTTGGAGAAGAAAACTTAAGTAGACTAAGAAAGAAACTTGCGCAAATAAAATAAACAAAATAGGAATTAGGAAATCTTGAAAGTTAGATTAGGAGAGAATTAGTACGGTAAAAATAAAAAGCAAAATGTAAAATAATTTAAATATTAAACAGCTGCAGTAAACAGTAAGAAAGTGAATTATGTGAAACTTTGCCTTTTTTTTTGTGATTAATTACTTTGTTGGTCTTGAGTTAGTTATTTAGTGGAACCAAACCTTTTTACAATTTTACAATTATCCTTATTGACATGTGAAGATAATATTTTGATCGTTGTTTTCAGCTTGGTGCAATAGCATTTATAGCCCTTGGGGTAGTATTCAAATTAAATATCGATGAAGTGACAGAAGCGTTAGAAAAGAACAACATTAATTTTTCGATAGCGCCGACGTTGGCGATTGTTGTTGGTTGCGTTGTATTCGTCATCGCCTTCTTTGGATGTTGTGGAGCAATCAGGGAAAGCACTTGCATGCTTACAACTGTAAGTGATTATTAACAAACTTCTTTTGTGATTTTAATAATACTAATATTTGTTTAAAACTACAGTATGCAATAATTTTGCTGACCATATTCATCCTTCAAGTAGCATTAGGCGTTTATGCTTTCTTGCAATACAAAGATTCAAATGAAGAAATACGCAGAGACATTTCTCAAGAACTGACGAAGACTTTCAATAAGTACAATCCTAACAAAAACACTGAAGTAGAAGAAGCTGTTGATGTTCTACAAAGTAAAGTAAGTTTTTATTATCTGAATGATTTTTAGTTTAGACAGAAGTTAAAACATCTTTGTTTTGTTTTAGTTGGAATGCTGTGGTCCTGAGAATCCAAATTTCTGGAATGGTAAATTCACTGGAAATGCTGCACCAAGCAGTTGCTGTCCAGGTGAACCTGCAGATTGCCGTATAGGTGCTGGAGCATACTCAGAAGGTTGTGTACCAAAATTATTCAGTTTCCTTGAAGACAGTGTTAAAATTGTTGGTATAGTTGTTATTGTAATAGCTGCTGTTGAGGTATGTCCACAATATTTAAATTAAAATTATTTTATCTTTCTAATAATTACAAAATAATTTCAGCTTGGTGGTGCAATCATAGCCTTGTGCCTGTCAAGTTCAATACGTAATGCTGAAAGACGAGGGAATTATGCGTAAAGCACAAAACGTACTAACACTATAGTATTAAGTTTTAACTTTTTAATAAAGTTTCTTAAAAGTTTGTAAATGTTTGGAATATTGAAACATACTTAGTATTTTTGTATTATTTATATACACTTTGACTACTATAGTTCTATCTTTAATGAATGTTTTGACCAATAAAGTATGATAAAGTAGGAGTATCAGTAATAATATAGTAGTAGCAATAGCAGTAATAGTAGAGTGAATTGTTTTATTTTTTTTGCATTTTATTCCTCTCCTTTTCCTCTTATTTTAAATGATATTTAATATTTAATTTGCAATATCTGCATACATTCCTTAGCTATACCTACATCTTCCACAAATAAATGTTCATTTTAATAAGGAAAACAATGTAGTTAGGGTTATATTTGCAAAATTGTGTAGTTTAATGAAGCCCATCTCAGATTAATTTGTAAAAATTATTCTGTGCATTTTTATATGGATGGGCTACACCAGCTATACCAACTTACGTTGGGCTATACTATGACATACTAAAGAAAAAATTAACTTTTGTACTACTCCTTTGTTCCTTATTTGTATATATTCAATTAGCTTTTCATCAAAATTCTTGTTGCATGACTTCTCCATTCATACATTTTAACATAACCTAACTATCTCAATCTTCATATTCTTTGTGTCTCTTTATTAATATAGCTATGCTATAAATAGTATTAGCAAAAAGTATAATTATATTAATCAATTTTTGTTGAAGTTTCCTGTTTGATAATAAAAATCATTTATGTTCTGCATGATTGATTCATGCATGGTTCCATTCCCTAATAGTTTATGTATTTAAATTTTTGTAAATAGAGCCGATTTCTTTTAAGCTTTTGTTTAGGATACAGAACTTAAGTAATTCTTGATTTGGCACTTTCTAATTATAAAAAGTTATAGTTTATCCTTGTTAATAGATTTTTCTGATCGAGGATATGATTTCCAGAATGAATCCCAATGCAATGTATGAATTCGTTAGGTTTGTTTGCTAGCATGAAAATAATAACATGGAATAGTGAAGGTTATTCAGATATTCCAGCTGACATCTTACTGAAAGTGATTTAAAGAAACTAGAAACTAGGCAATTCATGACGGAGATACAGTTGACCAAATGTTTGCCAAAATCTATGGTGTCAATCAAATTAACATTAACCATGGAGCATGGATCAGTCAGCAGTCACACTAATACAACAGTTTCTCTAAAAAGAACCGATCTTGTTCTCTTTTTGTTTACTGGACTCCTTATTTGTCTAGTCTGCTGTTCAAGACTACCCCTTCATACAGATGCAGGTTTGTATCTACGTAGATAAAATCTGCTCATGGGCTGCAAAATGACTAAAATGTTCTATCGACAAACATGAATTTATAGAAAATTGCATTTGTTGAAATTTGTTACTTTCTATGTTCACTAATAATCATGGACCTGTCCTGTTTTGAACTAGTCTGAATTGACAAACTTGCCACTGATTTTGGTTGATCTGTACTTTTGCACTTGTACAAAAAAGCTGACATATCCAATTGTTATTCTCTCTAGAACTAGATCACAGTCTCATCCAGGAGTTAAACTACAAAGGAAACTTTTGGACTCTTATCTAATTTGCTAGAAGAATGTTTGTACATATATATTAACAAAAACAAAAAACAAATCAGACTAACACAAGCCACTATGAAGATGAAATGAAATCAATTTAATAAATTTGTTTCTAAAATGAAAAATAATGATCATTAGTTTTGTAAAAGATGAGATTCTGCTGGGTTATATTTGATGATTGATTTTCCTAGGAAAGCACAATAAAAATAGTCTCGTGAAACTTTTTTTGCGATGAAGAGGGTGTGTTTTGTAACATATACCTTTTGAATGATTTGGAATCTATACAATTATTGTAAATGTATATTGAGCAACCAACCTTCACTTTAGAAAAAGACATCTCCGCAAAAGAATGATCCACAGAAGAGAAGCATGTTTGCTGATCATTTAAGGGATTTATGTCTTAAACAAATGTCACATACAAATAGGCAACACAAATTACACGAGCATGTCTTGTAGAGGGCATTGTAAGTAATGAATGAAATCTCCATTCCTTCTCAAAAAGAATAGCCGTGGAAGAAATGAGAAGCATTCATCAGAAAAAGTGGCTATCGCTACCGCTAGCTGTCGCTGCTTCGGCCGCTCTTTTGATAGCTTAGCGTGTCATCAGAATCTTATTCAACCATTTGCCAACTGTTGAGCCTGGTAAATGGAACGTAGTCATGGTCATAGTCATTAAACAGTCTGTCATGAAGAAATCTTGATCTTGTCTATTGAAGAAAAAATGAATAGTAACGAAAGGTTATCTCTGAAATATGTTTCCTATGAGCTGACGAAACTTCACCGATCATTGTTGAATTCAAAAGGAAATACTTCTTCATACAAGTTTAAGAGCAAAAGATTATCCAACTGCTTTTGAAGGTTTTAAATAAAATCATAAATAAGACTCCTGCATCTCTCAAAGCCCCGCTTTCACCGGTAAAAGCAAACGCTTGTAAAGTGACTCACAAATCTAAGCGATGCTAAGGCACCAAATTCTGGGGATAGGTACTTTGTGTTTTCATTTACTAAGGAAAAGTTTGAAAGTCTCATATTATTTACACCTATCAAAGAGCAACAGATCAGCAAGTCCAAGCAAATATTCTTATTGTAATGTTTACGAAGTCCAGCAGTCTCTTGACGATATACATTTTCACCCCATTTCTTCCTCCAGTTTCCCTTCACATCTCAAGAAATCACTGATCTGCTTCTTGAAATCATCTTTCTGATATAAGAATAGGAAATTACCGAAACTATAGGTTTATCAAGGAAACTGCCTCAACTATTCAACTTCACCTAGCATCATCATTCTCACACCTAACATAACCAAACAACCATATTCTATAAATCAGCATGGCTCAATTTTCATTTTTGATTTCACAGGTTTGTTCTGACTAAAACGGACTTAATGCAGGCCAAAAACTTTGGTCTACATTTTTTGGTCTTTCTCTGTTCATGACAGGTTAGAAAAATCCAATTGGCCGTTTCGTCGGACCGACCTGAACAGTTCAACGATTCGAAAGACCCGACTAGCCTAAAAAACCATAATTAGCTTGAAAGCCTGAAACAAAAAGTTTATTTGGTTTGAGCCAGAAGGGCCAGTTTTTTTGTGATAGATAGCCACCGGAAAGCAATAATTATCATTCAACAAAGAATTTTTAAAAAAGTCCAAAAATAAACTTGACGATTATTTGTTGTTAATGTAGTTTTTTGTTTAATATTCTTAATTAACAAAGCAATTATAAATTCCACTGTCTTGTTTCTGGTCTAGGTTTAACAATAAATCAAGCTACACGTTTTTGATAGTACCGTAACATTTTCGTAGCCGTAAGGCTACTGCTTCTATTCCAAAACTGTAAAATTATATATACCAGAGTTTGGAGTCCAAAATGTCGAATAGAGCTACACATCGTTTTAATAAGTTCAGTAATTACATGCTTTTAATATAAAGTTTCGGGAAGCACAGCTTTCGTCTTTACAGAACGCGGTTTGAGACACATTGGTTTTGATTCATTTTCTCCCAGGGAAGGCTCGTCTAAAGAGGATGTCGATCAGATTTAATCATAGTTAGTTTGAACACACAAAACAGTTTCCTGTCTTGCTGCCAACATTGCAAGTGCATAAGTCAATATTATTTAAACTACGGATGATATACTTCTGCAGGAAGGGCAGAGTTCTATTGATTGAAGTATATAGATCGATTGAAAAGCGGGCGCCGGTGTAGAGAATAAAATCGAATCCGCTGAAAACCTAAGCATTTTAATTGCAGGTTCGTTGATGACATTAGAAAAAAGAGATCTGATCGAAGTTGCAAGTTCAGTCGTTGGCAGGTTACTATCAGCAAACCAAACCATATCTTAATTTTGCGTTTTGCTTTAAAAGTTTTTCCCATTAGTTTATGTATATTGTAAAGTGTACTGTTTTGAAGTATGTCATTATTGAAGTTGTACTTGTACAGATTAAATTATTAGTATTTGCTTGCTTATTATGTCCAAGCTCTGTTGATATCTGTTTGTGACGAAGATTAACTTATGAGCAGTGGGGTTGCCAAACATTTTTCATGCTTTGCGTAGATGATTTTTATGATCAAACGCTTGCAATACGGTTATGCACGCTTCCATAAGAGATACGTTGCCTATCATTCCTGTATTGTAGAGTAGATTGTACTAGAATGCAGATACTTCACAGAGTTTTGAATTTTGCTTTATCCTATTTCTACTGTCAAAACTAATGTTGATTCTTTCTTGTAATTCAATAATTAAACGTGTTGCAATAAAAAAGTTAAAACTTTACTAAATCCTATAGTTTTGGTATTATGTAACCAAGTGATTGATACTGATTTGGAGAGAACCTGAAGAGCTCGTGTTTTACCATAGAAAGCATAAACGCCTAATGGAAAAATATTCCAACATGCAATTGTTTTCACAAGAGTGGTTCTGCAGCAAGCACAAGAAGCGATTCAAATTAAAAACTGTCTCAATAATGCTATTGCATCAATGCTATATTACTGTCGGATGAATGTTGAGGTTAAGCTCTTCTGATTTCTTCTTTACGTCAATTAAAGTATTTCCGACATTCATGCGGCGTGAATTATACAATAACGAGGGCCCAAATACATTAAGTATACAGAGTTATCTAATTTCTGCATCCATCCTACAGCGAATAGTTAGATATTGTATTTCCATATTATTAAAACACATCAAATGTTAGGCCTTTGTGTGTATGTATTACTTTTAAGCTTAACAAATGTATAGTCAAAGGTATTTTGGGAAGATAGGTCGGAGACTACTATTTGATTTTTGTTTTTGCAATACAGTTTTTTAATGTGATGTATAACGTTAATTAGAAGTAAAGTAACCTGTGATATAAGGAAATGCCTATGCATATAAAAGATTGCAACACAAAGAGGTCAAGATTATCACACTAAAATAACAGCAAATAGTGGTCTATGGTCCATCTTTGCAGATTGCTTTTGACTATATATCAAGTGTATCAAAATGGTCTTACATAAACTATACAACACTATTCTTTGGTCTATATAGTAAAGATTAAAGATTAATAAGTGATTTTAGAACTAATTAAAAATGGAATAGTAAATTAAGAAGTAGAAAAACGGAATTTAAAAGACTTGCATCAAAAATTCTTAAAAAAGGCAAGTACACTAGAGCAAATGTTCAAAATGACTTTAACACACTTCATAGCTCTGATTGGTAATTGTTTAAGGCTTTCTCTAAGAAACTACAAATAACTTTCAGCATTCAGTCAATTTGGGAGAATATAAGAACCAATAAGTCTTCCCCCAATAATTCCTGTCCCAACATTTAAACTAAAACGTTATTGATGATAGTGCTCTTTTAATGCGTGAGGGTTTTTTTAGCCCATTGATGAACATTGTGCCTATTAAATACACTATCATGCGTGAATATTGCTTCATCGGTCCGAAGAATCCATGATAAAATTGGGATCATTCTCATTATGATTTAATATCTATTTGCTAATTGAGTCCTTCGATTATTATCTTCAGGCAATTTTTGTACACTTGTAATATGGTAAGAATATAGGCTTTCTTCTTGGAAAATCCTGCGAACAGTTCCATGGTATAGACCTAATTCTCGCGCTACAATTCGTGTCCTTCTTCCTGGATTGTTCTTGATTGCTCGAAAAACATCATCTTCTGTTTCAGATATCCTAACTGTTCGTGAGTTAGAAAAAAGCAATTTTTTCACATTTTCAGTAAGCAGTAAGAAAACTTAATTAGCTCTTTGTTAAAAAATAGGCCGCTTTTGAAACGTACAATACTCTGGGTACTAAGTTTCTTGGCAAATAGTGTTCTTCAGTATAAAACTTTAACAATTGTTGTCTGAAAGACTAGACGTCGAAGAAAAAATTTACTAGCAGATTTAGGTCTTAAATTGATAAAAATCTCTGTGTACTTTATGTAAGACCTTTTTGATACACCTTGAATATCGAAATCTAAATCGTTTTAATTTCTTATTTTTAGTGTGTAGGAATTGGATTTGTAGCTGTTGGTGGTAGCTATAAGGTAAGAATAGATGAATATACAGATATCATCGATGCCATGTTCCCAAGTTTTTCTGTGTTTCCTGTTCTGCTTGTGACAGTAGGTGCAGTGGTATTTTTTGTTGCGTTCTTAGGATGCTGTGGAGCGCTTACTGCAAACTTGTGCAAACTTATATCGGTACTGCATACAGAATATCATTATGTACATACATGGATACTTTTATTTAGAAATGTAGCGCTTGTTTTGATAAAGACAAAACACTATGCTTTGATACGATGATAAAATAATTAGGACACCTCTTTACAATGGCAACATCCACTATTTCAGGTAAATAGCTATCTGCTTATTTTTGATTGCCTAGAGTGTGCGACTTTTGCTGTCATGCAGCAACTACAACTATCGAAAGACCAAATGAATTCTGACAATAATAGCAAAATAAAAATGTTTTTCTTTAAGGTTGTAAAGACAAAAAGTGTCCGAATTTAGATGCTTTTACTCTACAAATACCGGCTCGAAGAGATAACCCATAATGTGGTTTTATAATCCAAATCTGGAGCTGCTATGTGTAATCCTTCGAAAACTGTTCTTGAAACTCAACAGAATAACGGTATAGTTACACAAAAACAAGATTCTATCAGGCTATTGCCTAGCATTTACTAACACATCCCACGATGAGGGTATTCATTGCTCGTCACTTTCAAAGCGTTGAGCATCTTTTCGAGTATTTTCGGTGCCAATCGCTCTTTGGATAAACCTTGAACTCAGTGGTTTTCTAAAACTATTGCTCCATCGCAAGTTGATAATTCATTAATGACCGCAGTTAAAATGCGCTTTATTATTGACTATCAATCAAATAAATCTTCCTGCAACCCTTTCTAACTACCTCGCTTTACTACCATAGAGTTTATCCTGTCTTCTCTTTTATACATTTTCTATTGCGACATTTCAAGGCCTACCGTCTAATCGACTACCATCTTTGTTGATTGAGTAACGGAACTAGTTCAAGACATTTTTTCCCGAAATTAATATATTTGGAGTAGGTATATCAGTCTCTTTAAGACTTGCTACTGAGAGTATTGTTTTAATTTCTAATTTATAACATAAAATTAATTTGCATTGTTCCAGTAATCGACTACTCTCTTATCTGATTTTGTTTTCCCACACTTTACTGCTTTGTCACAAAGATAAAGAATCTTGTAGAAAGGAACTTTCCGGAAAAGCCCATAAATATTTAGTTTTATTGTATGATGGTGCAAAAGTTAACATTTTTAACATTTAATTACCAGAAATCCAAACTTTAGCTAAAATTACATATGTCACCTTAAGTAACTAACTATATATATATTGCACTATTGGAATTATGGGCTCTAGAAATAAAAAGAATCCATGTCTGTACATAAACATACACTATATTCTCTTTTAGAAAAGATTAATTACATATGCATTTTCTTTACAGTATATTGTAATACTTTTAGTAATGCTTGTTCTTCAAATTACTCTCGTGGCTTACATTTTAATAATGACAAATTATAATAATGTAGAAGATGAAAAACGCTTTAAGAAGTTTATATATACTAAACTTCTGACGTTGTTTTTGAAATACAATAGCAATATACTCGCAAGACAACTTATAGATATAATACAGCACCGCGTAAGTGCAAAACGCAGTATCTACTAATTCTTTTTAATTTACAAACTGTCGAAATATTTCTAGTACTACTGTTGCGGTATTGGAACACCTTGCGACTGGGTCTTATTAAATAACGGTACCGGTGTACCATTAACCTGTTGTCCCCCATTTTTCTATCATAACTGTTCTCAACAAATGGCGTATGGACGAGGTTGTTTGTTGCCTTTATATAACATGATAAGAGATAATGCGGTGTATTTCTCGACAGCCTTAATGATTGTTACTGCAATGGAGGTTAGTAGTATCATAAAGATAATTGTTAGATAATATGATGTACTAAACTATATTCTATAATATACGCCTGTAGTATACAGTAATATAAAAATTGTAGATTACATTAGTTCTAAGTTAAACTAGTTTGACACTATAAAAATCTTATTTTGGTTTTAAAGATGGTCTTATATCGGTGAGAACATGCCGATACATAGCTATAACTATAACTTTTTGTTATAGAGTCTTGTAAGCTGAGCCAGCCACCTCCAATGAAATAGATCAGCCTAGATCTGATTCTGCTGTTCTTTGTTTCACGTACACGTATTATAGCTTCTCTAAGGAATCACTTACGTATTTATAGAGCCCATTCTGGTCCAAAGAATGAGTTTTCCGATTCCAGTCTGACTAAACGACCGGTTTTTTTGTTGCATTTATGTTCACTGTGCTCCGGTACCAAATCAGTTGATTGTATTTTAGTTTGCCAGGGTGTACAGTGCGCGAAAGTTTTCCATTACAAGTCTTGACTCCCTTAGGAATTTTGAGTGCCACTTGACTGTCTTTATATGTAAATGCATTTGCTTTTCAGGTTTTCATCTACGCACCTTAATATTGCATAGAATTCTAGATGAAAAACTGCAACATATTTACCCAGCGAGAACTAGTGTTTCATCTATGGTTGCATGCTATAAATTTCTGTTTCCATGCTTTCCTAAGTTTTTAATCCGTCTGCAAACCAGATCAGTTCATCAAATGACATAATTTGTCCAGTACTGTTCTCGATTTTTCTGCAAATGCTTACCTGAAAGTTTTTGTCCAGGTGTGTTACAACTGGAGTAGCAAAGTCTGCTTTCATGCTACAGATAGAGTCGTCTCTTTTTCCAGTGCTCTAAGTCTGTGATTTTTAGGTTACTTTAGTTCTAGAAGGGTTACTTTGCTTCTTCTTGTATTACAGATCTAGCGGAGACTGAAACAAGTAGGATCTCTGTTGTAATTGTTATCCCCAAACAAGGCAATCTTTAGATTTTAGACAGTTTGATCTACTATACTAAGGCTGCATATGTTATTTCTGGTCAGATTACCCTAGTATATAGCCAATTCCCAGGTTTTTCATATATTCGTCTTGTCACCACCACGATGGTAGATGTCTTTTTTGCTAGTTTGGCAATGTGTTGAGACTCAATCTTCTCTATCATTGCCAGTTCTTTACTATATGAAGTTATACGATTTAATCTCTTTAATTTTTTTCTATTTGTGAAGGGTGCTGTTGCTGTTTTCTGCAGAATTACTCAGAGACTTGCTTGTCTGATGCTATATTCAGGGACATAAATGTATCCTTTTCTTTGATTGAGGCTATAAATTTGTCTTCTACTACGATGGTTATATCATCAGAATCGTTTAAGGCGCAAAAGCCGTGGAGTCCCCAATGCAGTTTGTCGATACCCAAGTTCCACAGTAGGGGGGATAGGACTCCTGCTTACGAGCATTTGCCTGCCAATTTGGCTGCATATTCTTTTTACATTAAGGTCAAGTATATTGTTCTGCCTTCGAGCATGGACGCAAAGGTCTCCTCTGGTTTACGTTCTCTGAAGGTAAGAGAGGTGTTACCAAAGGTTCCTGCTATGTCAAGAAAAGTCTCCAATGCCACCTCTGTTTGATTTATTGATTTTCCCAGTTTATCAATTACCTGGCGCAAGGCCGTTTTGTTTTGAGATGCCTGCTCTGTATGCATATTGATCTTTGTGTAGCGGCCTTTCAACGAACATGCCATCTCTAACATGCATATCTAGCAGTTTTTCCAGAGTCTTGAACATGAAGGACATGAAATTTATTGACCGAGGATAGGAAAGTTCGAACCAAGAGGGGGATAGTGAATTTGCAAGTTATGAAGCAAGTAACGAGATTGTTACCGTTGAGTTCTCTAAAAACAATTAAGGTAGAAAGCTTCGTGAATAATTTGAAATTACTATTCAATGGGTGGATGTTCGTGTGGTATAACTTTACATTAGGGTTTTTCGTTTTAAATAACTTTTGCTGTTTTTGCGAGTTATATAAAGATTGAAATAAAAGTTTGTTTAATAAGATGTTTTGGGAGCAGAACAGACTTCCAAAATCGCTTACAGTGAATCCTCTGATTTTACGGCTTGAGATATGAAGAGAAATCCCATAGCGAGGTCGAAGAAGGTAGTAGTCTTCTATTATTATCTATGCATCTTCTTGTAAAAACCAATCTATTGTTATTTTATTCAGTAAACCCAATTTCATTTTGGAAAAATCTACAAACGATGTGTTAATATACAACAATACGAAAGGTCGCCAGGCTCTATTTGTTGAAGATAATTAATCTTGTTCTCCTTCCTCTCTTCAGCCGATGTTTGATAGTTGTTGATAACGTGCAGGTTTACAGGTGGACCTTAGGTTTGTCGGGTTTGTTGTTGTTGTGAATAATCGTTTTGCGTGGTGACTGATGATGTGCCCGTAGAAATATTTTGGATTAAAGTATCTCATGAGAACACCGATGGTAATCATGGTGAGGTTAGTGGTAGAGCTGAGTTGATACTTGCAAGCTACGGTGGTAGATCTCGGTGGTGATGCCGATGAAAATGGTAGAAGAACATGCTGGAGTAGAAGAGAACTGGCAAAAAAATGGATGAAAATTGGTGTGATTAGTGGTGACCAAAACTAACTACTGTGTCGGCCGGCCAAGGAATTTTGCAATCGTATTCGTTATTCTGTGGAACCTTAGACACAGGTTGCGACGCGACCGACGTGGAAATGATGGTAGTAGTTCGGAACGGGGTTGTAATAAGATGATATGGACTTAGGTCTGCGTTTCCTCGTCAAATGGAGGTTACCGACTAGTTGCGGAGAGTGCGTGATCTGCATCCGAAGTTTCGGTTATTTTTGCAGGGTGATGAATTCTCCAACACAGCACTGTTCCATTTTATATTTAAGTATCTGTAACATGAAGAACGGTTTGTTGCATTTTCAACTAGTTACCGATATTTGTTTTCATGGATTTTAATATCTCATAAGTAATCTATCTGAATCGAACTTCACATAAATACATAATCTTTTTATAATTTAAGCTGGTACGACCTGAACCAGAAGCAATTAATGTTTTAAATGTTGATCCAGCATACTTATCAAATATCTAAACACTTTGCTCCTAACCACTATTGTTCAGTACTTGACTTTCAAGGTTATACACTGCGTGGCAATTCAAAACGTGTCAAATTAGTTTAATAATGGAACATAATGTGTAATACCGTCCGCACTGTAACGATATAACTGGCTATTAATCCTGCGATTACCAACTTTAAACATATGTTTAGTAAAACATTACATTTGTCAATTAAAAACTTGTTTTCTTTTGCCCATTTATGTCATCGAGAGAAAAACCTATTTTCATAGTTCTTCCTGTTTATAGTCGCGTATGATGACAAAAGTTGGTGAATACTTGCTAGAGGTTCTTTAGATTTCTTTTAATCAAAAACATACAGTGAAAAATAGATAGAATATTAAAAAAAGTAATAGTTACGAAGTCCATCGATGCTTACATAAACGAAGAGACGAACCTACCTGATTTACAAATTTCGGGTACCTACAATGTGGCAAAATTTTAATTAGTTAATAATTGTCTTGAATGCATTTAGTAAGTATAAAATATCAAAGTAAGATTATTTGAAAGACTGATAGTCTATAATGTACCTATTTTGTCTTGAGCGATTCATGCTTGATAAGGCAACGTAAACAAAAATTACTATATGTGGTAGACGTAGGGTTAATAGCAATATGATACATAAGAATATTTTCTTAAGTCACCAATACGGTAAGAGTTCTTTGGTTTATTAACCAGTGCATCAACTATTAAATGAAATATTCTAATAATGTCTCAAAATTTTCAGATAGGCGCATCTGTAGTAGCTATATGTCTAGCAAATATGATTCGAGTAGATATGTTAGTTTATGTCTACCCAGACGAATTGCCGTAAGTACTAGATTTCTAACTATGTTTTAATAATCTTAATCAATTCTATCAATTCACAACCTGAAATATATAACGAGACATAATAAAATGCATATAAGAGAAGCTACTACGGCCCTGACTCGCGTTAGAGTTTCTATTATACTTTCCTTGACATTTTCATTTTATAAGACTAGATACTAATTGACATAATTAATATTTTTATAGAGCCACTGAGGCAGATGAACGACTGGATATGAGTCAACGAGGAGAGCTCCTGCGGGGTACAGCTATTTGGTAGTTTTTCAAAAGGACTGCATATACATATTACTAGATAGCTGCCAGTTGATCAGCTTTGAATTTAAGAAAGAATATGAAGAAAAAGCTTGTTATGTATGAATTGTGATAATTGCATAATTTTTGTTACTTTTATTTTTAATTTTGTTTTGTCATTTTTCCTTTTTTGTTATTGATTAATAAAGGTATTGTAATCTTGAATAAGAAAAATCTGTTTTTAACATTTTGTTTGCACACTAGCAGAGAAGTCACCTTGATTTACGAGGGTAAGGTGAAAAATTCTCGGCCTGACAATGAAAGACTGCGATTTTAAGTTAAAAAATCATTTTATTTTTCTACATAATCTCCTTTGACTTCAACACGCTTAGTCGAGCGTTTCTCCAACATATTCCCGGAAGTGAGAGTCTGGAAGGCTATGAAAATATCCATCTTCTTCATTGGACGCGAAGAGCTTCCCAGAAACAAATTTCTTCAAGTTTGGGAACAGATGGAAGTCTGAGGGTACCAAATCAGGAGAATAGGGCGGATGGCCGAGCAAATCATACCCCAAATTCCGCACTTTTCCTATTGCCAGGTGCGTTGTCCTGGTGAAAGATGATTTTTCTCTTCTTCAAGCCAGGCCTCTTCTCGCGAATTTTGGCATCCAGCTGGTCAAGAAGGTTGGAGTAATATTCGCCTGTAATTGTTCTGCCTTTTCAAGGTAATCTATTAACAGAATCCCTTTCGCATCCCAAAACACACTGGCCATGACCTTTCCAGCAGATCGACTTCGCTTTCTTTGGCGCTGAACCACCGGCTTCCACCCACTGCTTCGACTGTTGTTTCGTTTCTGACGTGTAGTGGTGGACCCATGTCTCATCCATTGTAACAAATCGCCTCACAAAATCGGTCGGATCCCTATTGAATCGGTCCAAACATTGCTGCGAAACTTGTTTGTGCATTTGCTTGTGATCGGCATTCAGTAAATGCGGCACCCACCTTGCGCAGAGCTTTCGCATCCCTAATTCTTTGTGCAAAAAATTTTCGCACTCTTTCTTCCGATATCCCCACGGCCTCAGCTATCTCACTCACCCTCACACGCCTATCGTCCAGCACGATATCGTGCACCTTTTCAATGGTTACCGGTGTGGTTGCGGTTTTTGACCGTCCTTCACGTGCGACCACGTTTAAATTCAGCTGCCCACTTTTTAACGGTTGACATTGAAGGAGCAGAGTCTCCGTAAACTTTTGCCAACTTCGGATGAATTTTCTTAGAGGTTAATCCATCCAAAACGAAGAATTTTATGACCGCACGATATTCAAGTTTATCCATTTTAACGAAAAACACGCAAGACGTCTACTGCAAAAATTTGTGTAAACAAACTACTCGAGAGAACAAGTTGAAACTTGTCATACGAACTAATGACACGTGCACCTAGGCAGGAATCATAAATTTTTGCTGATTGGAACGCCATCTCTGTGTCAGGCCGAGAACTTTTCATCTTACCCTCGTATACTGCATTAAACGTTTCAGCTTTTTATGAGGAACAAGTGTTTAAAAGAAAAACAGAAAATTATCAATTTAAAAAATAAAAATAAAAACGCCTTCAGATCTAACAGCAAAATCTCGTAACTTTTACCTTTACGTCTAAAGTTATTGAGGATCTCACATGGAACAGGACATAAGATATTGAAGATTTGAAAACTCTTATTATTTCCCAGACATTTTTATTATACCTGAAAAGATAGCAATAAAGATTCACAGACATCCTCACAGTATCAATCGTGATACAGGGTATCCACTTCCTGCTATGTAAAATTCAATCTGAATTATGACTTCTAACATCATCACAGGCTCCTTTCAGTATAGTCTGTCTTCGTCTCCGTCAGAAGAACTGTGCCTGTCAAGCGATGATGCGTCTACTTACCATAGTCTTCTGTTATTTTGTAAAAAAAGCTTTTCAAGAAGCAAGCGAAACGATGAAGGTATGTAATATTTCAGCAACATGATCTAATCTTGAAAGACGTCTTTTTATTAATCTCATTGTCTTTTATCAAAATTAGTTATTTATGGTACACGCAGGATTAATAGCCTGAAGTAAGTTAAGGTGTTGAATACTACTCATAAATCAATATGTAGCAATGACATTCACTGTGACTAATTAATTTTAAAAATTTCCAGTTTATTGGTGCCCTGTGTGGTCTGTGTCTGTTACATACAATACGTACTCAGTATTTGATTAATATTCGTCCCCTGAGAAGGTGAATATTTATTTTTGTACAGATCATCGAATAAAAATTTCCAATAAATTTAATCCCTCCAGACTGCCCTGCCATTGATAATAAAGTTACTCCCTAATAGGAAGCCTTATGTAGTTACTTACACTTTTTGCTGGTTTTCTTCTATTATCGTTATTATGGCCTGCTGGTTCATTGGTAATTGATGGATGCAACTTGCCTATAGTCAAGATTTATGAGTCAACATTTTCTTTGTAATAAGCGCATTTATTTACTAAAAACATTACTTAAGTTACTTAAATTGTTATTTTTAACTACCTATAGTTAATGCATTTACGCACCAACTTATGTTAATTAGTTAATTAAGTTTTATTACTTTAAAATAATTTTCCCGAATAAATTAGATTATTTCTTTTAGTTTCTTTTTTTCTGTTTTGTTACTTTTGTAGTTCAAATACGATTTTGAAACCACTGCCAGAATTTGGAGCAAAGTTAACTAGCTAGCTCGAAGTCGGAGATGAATGGCTTCCGTCTATAAATAATATAGAAGGCGATCTGTGATACAGTCATATAAACATTTAATTCAAATGTCCAACAAAGTAAGTTTAGTTTGCCCACTTTAGATTATCCTGAAACAAAGAACTGCCGCCAAAATTTCTAATCTAACCTCAATACAAACTTTGTGAATAGTAACTAATCTTGTAGTTAAATTAATATTCTTTTTGATGCAAATTGTTGCAAATTACATACATTCGATCAACTATTGCCTAAGTTACATTAAAACATTTTTCATGATTGTAGACTAAATCTGGCGGTCATCTTTTTATATGCTGTGATGTTTTAATGAATCATCAATACAACTTGTTTGCCTTTTTTTACAGTATTATTAAAGTAAGATTACCAGGTCTAGCATGTTTTTTTATGATAACACTTTTTAATAACTAAAAGGTAATACAATATCTTTCTGCACGAAGCTGTTGTACAACGCAACGCTGCTATAGATATTATATTATAATAGTTAGATATTTATTCTTATATTTAAATTCTATTAGTTATACACCGTTCACGATGTTTATGGGTCGTAATAGGCCATGCTTTTACTTTGTTAGAGTGGAAGTGTTTTTTTTGATAGTTGCCGTACTGCGGCTGTATTTGGCGCCGTTGCGCGATCAGAAATTTTGCATAAACGTTTGCTTTGTTAAAAAGAAATCAAGTTTTTCTTATATTTCGCATCTGTTAATGTCAATTATAATAATTTATAATGCCAAAGATTATAAACGAAAACATAAAGCTGCAAATTATAAAAACTTTCAAACATTTTAGAAGAATTAATCCAAATCTAAAGTTGCAAGATATCTGTAATTCGCTAGAAGACATGTTTGGGGTAAGTAAACACATTAAACGCTTTGCTTGAATTTACGGAAGCTGATAATCTTGTTTTGTAGGTTAGGTGTTCTAAATTAGAAGTAATTAAGCGAGAGACACCAGACGAGTTGAAATCTTTGGTATCTGGCAAACGACCCAAACATAATTTGTTTTGAAATCATTTCTTTAAAATAGATTTGCAACAACTAATTTGGCAATACAACTCTAAAAATCAATATTTCTCTTTGAATAATCTTTTGGCTAAAGTAAAGGAAAATTATGAACTTAAGGAAGGGAGGACAACTTTGCTAAGATTTTGAAATCTATGGGTTACAAATATAAATCAGTTAACGGTCGCAAAATTCTAAATTCCAGTGAAAATATTCGATTCGTGTACCTGCATGAAACATAAATCTATTAAAATGGATCCGTGATTCCACGTTAGGTACACGGCTCGGATATTAAGAGTAACACAGCTAAATTTAAAAATGAAGAGAAACGTTTCACTATTTTGCAATGCGGGATATAGGGGCGGGTTTTTGGAAGAGTGCGATTTTTTTTAGATTCTCAAAATAACCATCGGGATTACCACGCGATCATGACCGGGGATATTTTTCAAAATTGGGTGGTTAATCAGCTCATTGCTGCCTTGGATAAGCTTGAAGGAAAAGTGTAATTGTTATGGACAATGCTGTTTACCATTCGGTGCAATTGGACAAACCTCTAACGTTTTCCTCCAAGAAAAGCCAAATGCAGGTATGGTTGACTAAGCACAATGTCAAATTTGATTCAAAATTTTCCAAGAAGCAATTATGGGATTTAATAAAACCCTTTCGATCGGACGATAAGAAGACGTACGTAATTGATGAACTACTAAAAGAGAAAGGATATGAAGTTCTTAGAATGCTTCATAACCATTGTCAGTATAACCCTATTGAAAGTCTTATTACAACAAGTACATAAACTCTGGAACACCTTCTAAAAATTGTGTCCTGAATTTATGGCTTGAGTCTCTTTCAAAATGTTCTTCAGACATGTGGCAAAATTTCTGTGATCACTGCGAAAAGCTTATTTTGGCTGACTGGAAAACACATATGGGTAATCTTTCGTTTGAAAATATTCCTCCTTTTATTATTTCGCTTGCAGAATTTGACTCTGAATCTTTTTCGGATGATTCAGAGGTAGATCATATAGCGAACTAATGAAAGTGGAATGAGGGCTTACAACTATTTGGCATCGAAATTTTTGTGTAATATCACCACAATCATCTTGTGGAAAAAACTTTGTACAACAAATACATGATCATCAGCGGTCTTATTACTTGCAGTGGATTCCAGGAAAATGCTGTGCAGATGTTGGTATCCTTAGAACTGTCCTAGAGGCACCCTACTGCGTAACATTCTAATCAGTGGACCGTTTGCAAAACCACAGCTTTGATCGTCAGCGCCCAAACACATTAGCAAACTTAAGTTTCATTGATTCTTCAAGAATTAATTGTGGTTTCATTTAAATCTTGAAAGTCGCCTATTTGGTAGAAACTGTATTTTTATGATCACGATGCATACATATATGTTACTGTTATTGTTGAACAAATGTAAATAATACATTATAAGTAAAAATTATTTAAAATTATTTTTATAGTTGTACTCTTAAAGCAGTACAAAACAAGAAACCTTTAATTCTCACGAGTCCCCACACTGGTAATTACTCAAAAAATATCATTTTAATTTCCAGCATCTAAGTCATAATTCCACATAAATTTCTTATATAATTAGGAGAGTTTTCTAGTATAACAGATTATCACCCTCTTTATCCTTAAAGCAAAGTTTGAACATTTAATTTCAATATTTCAATAGCGTAATCGATTTACAGATTTACAAAAAAAGGCAACAGCGTTAGGTCAAACTGTCATAAAATCATAACCTTAAAGTCCATTAAGCGTCAATAAGATTCTGCAAGCCGAGTTAATAGATAAACAGCCAGGTTTACAAAACTAAAACTGTCATTCAGTTTTTCAATGAACTCCGAAGCAGTCGTTACTGAATTTGCAAAGTCTGTCTGTCTGTCTGTCCGCATTTTTTGTCAAATTTTGAAATCTTGACTTCAGATTTAGATTCTACATCAAAAGCTAAAGACGACATGGTGTCTTCGTCTTTTGATAACTCTTCGGCAACATGGTCAAAATGGCCGCCGAAAATTGGAAAATTTTCAAAAAATCTTTTTTTACTTTAGAATCGTATTCTACATCAAAAAAATAAGAAAAACGCATACTTTTAGTTTTTTGATATCACCTCGGGAACTTGGTCAAAATGGCCACCGAAGTTTGAAAAAAAGTAACAAAACGGAGTTAGTTGTGGTTATACTTTGCATTCCCAGATGTTTAATACTGGTTTTGTTCTATTTTCTATTTTAAAACTAACTGTTTTTCGTTAAATTTTTGCCAATCCATTACCACCAGAAAAAGAAATTTCATTGCCTGACCACAACAGGTCCTGATCTAACCTAGACAAACTCTTTTCTCTGGAACCACTTGAGAAATATAATTAAAGCAGTCAGAATATTAAGAATAGGGGTGTAACAACCACTTTGGAATCTCTATAATGTGGGATCTTTTCCAGAAAAAAAGACCTTCACAAAATATAAATGACTTTCAATGTCTATTTTAGAATCCTAAGAAAACCCATCAGTGGGTAGTTTAAATCCAGTTAGACGTCCGAGGAGGGCCCCTGTAGTAACTTTGAAGTTCGAGGTAAACTCCTACAACTGGTTTGAAGCGTGAGTGAGATCACTGATGAGCATTCGCGGGGACGCCTTAATTAGCTGTTATTCCACTGATTAAAAACCGTAATGATAAATGCAATTTTAAGTTTTGTCTAAAAGTTGATGCGTGTGGATTCTCATTTGAGGTGTTACTTGGGCTATTGCCACAATCTGTTACGATATTTTGTCGCGACGTTTTGGAGGCTGACTCTGCTTCCATCCTCAGGCGTTCGCCTGGTTTATTATTTTGCATTTTTTAATTTACTTTTTTTTTGTAAATCTTCGACCTCATCGGGGTTCGAACCAGGGACAATAATCTGATCCGGCGAAGTAATCAAACTAGCGATTATTGTCTTTGATTCAAACTCCGGTGAGGTCGAAGATTTACGAAACAAAAATAAAAAAATGCAAATTTATAAACCAAACCGCCCTTCTTAGGGCGAACAACTGAGAATGCAAGCAGAGTCAGTCTCCGAAACGTCGCGACAAAATATTGCAACAAAGTAGCACTATTAATAATGACTTCTTTTTCAAATTTTCTTTAAACGAACTAAATGTTAGATATTCTTCAATATTTGATTTGATAGTGTAAAAAATCTTGATAAGAAAGAATAATGACCAGCCAAGATGTGAAATAGTCTGAAACGGATGGTTGACTCTTTTAACTGGCGACGTAGTCACATCATATTAATAAAATTAATGTTTGATGTACAGTTGACTATTGATTTTTTGTTATTCTCCTACTTCTATTGTAAGTCTTGCAAAACCTAGAAAGCCAATATTGTTCTATCTTAAGATTTTATGTGATTTTGTTCTTCGTCGTAAACATTCAGATGAAGTTGCTATTCAGAGCTATAGTATGTTCAAAATTTGTACTGAAGTCTCTGATTTTCTTTTTCAACGCTACATTTGTGATAATTGATTTTGAGATTTTTACAGTCTTTAAGATACACAGTACATTATCCAAGAAAACAGATGTTGGGCAACATATAAAGCACTTTTTAACGTTTAGAAATTATATTATAATTATAATAAAAGAATAATATCAACCCAACTTAAAAGTCTATAATGATAACTCAAAACTTGATTCAAGTTACTTGAATAAATCATTAATTACCTTAACACATATTATGGCCCTGCTGCTAATTAAGTAACAACTAACAACACCGCCAACTCTAAATTGTAAAGTTTAAACTGTCGTCTACCATTTTTAATCACTTGGTATAATGAAAAACATAATCATTAGTTAAAAAAAATATATAAATATCTGATAGACCTTGTCTTCCCCCCATTGGCTTCAAAGCAAAATCTAGAAACGACACTATAAGAAAGTTAATGAGATGCTAATTTATTGGTCATATTTAATTGATTTTGTAAAAATCTGACAAGAAGTATAAATAAATCATTCCTGGCAATAGTTGTGGGCGTCTTTGTTTTTCTTATAGCTTTTCTTGGATGTTTTGGAGCACTACAGGAGAGTATTTTAATACTTATAGCTGTATGTGTTTATTAACAATTTCTTTACGACTTTAATGAAAACAAACCATAGTATTCAGCAATTTTATTGGGCTTATTCTTTCTTTAAATGGCAATAAGTATTTACAGTTTTGTACAATATCAACGTGCAGAAGGCCAAATCAGTAGTTTGCACAGTAATATCTCTAAACAACTATAGGAGCATATCAAGAAATATAATGAAAAAGATTCTGAAATAGTTACAGCTGTGGATGATTTGCAAACTTTTGTAAGTTTCTTTATTTGAATGAAAGAAGTCTAAAACCTGTTGGTTCTGTTTTAGTTGGAATGTTGCGGTGTCGAAGGTCCAGACGACTGGAAAAATATTACCGGAAGCAATGCACCACGCAGTTGCTGTCCAAAAAAGCCCAGAGCTTGTTCGATAGAAACAAAAGCTTACTACAGTGGCTGTTTATCAAAATTGTTTGATTTTATTGAATATAGTATCAGAATTATTGCTATAATTCTTTTATTGATAGCTACTATTGGGTGTATACAGTATTTAAACAAAAAGTGACCTTTTGTCTCTGTAAAACGATAAATTCTTTTAGGTTGCTGATGCAATCTTGCCTGTATGTTTGGTAGTTTTGATACGTCATGTCAGAAGTGGGTAAATTAAAAATGTATTTGAAACGTACTAGTTTTAAATATGTTTATTATTTTTTTTGACGGTTGGTTTTATCATTAAAAAATGGTTTTACCACTAAATAAAATGAAGTAGAATTTTATATTTTTTTCTCGTTTTCTCTCTCTCTCTCTCTCTCTCTCTCTCTCTCTCTTTCTTTCTTTCTCTCTCTCTCTCTCTCTCTCTCTATCTATCTCTCTCTCCCATTTTCTCCACCCAGTTGAATTAGCTTGATATTTATTTGTGAAGACAAAAATTACAAATTGAAGATAAACAAAGCCAAGAATAGTTAATGAACGCAGCACTAGTGAAAGCGAGGTAAAAGACGACTGCTTATGGTTTTTTGCCATAGCCCATACAAAGACAGCAGAGAAGGAGAAAAATGGATTAGGTGTGATATTTGTTTACGAAGACAGAGGATGCTAATGATGTGTTTATCTGTGAACTATGTCAGTAAACTATCGTCCTGTGGCCATACTGAACGTATTTTGTAAGATATTTGAGATGGCTTTGCATGCGCATGTGTATAGTTGTGTTAAACCTGCTATAAGTAAATATCAACACGGCTTTTTACCTAAAAAGTCTACGGTTACTAGTTTATTAACTTCTACAGATAAAATAGCCGAAAGCGCTTAAAATAAATCACAAATTGATGTCATTTATTTAGACGCCTCAAAGGCTTTTAATAAAGTAAGTTTCAATGTTCTTTTTTTCAAGATGAGAAATTTTGGGTTTACCCCCAAATTAGTAAAATTTCTTAAATCATATCTAACGGAAAGATGATAACTGTACCCTACAATAATGCTTATTCCAAAAATTCTTGCTCATCTTCAGGAGCCCCACGAAGGTCGATTTTAGAGCCGTTGCTTTTTTTTGCTTTTTGTAAATGATGTATCGCGTAACATATCAACCAGTGAAATGCTTCTATTCGCAGACGATGGTAGGCTATTTCAAAGTATCTGCAATGAACAGGACAGTACGAGGGCGGTTCAGTAAGTACCCGTGTTTGACGACAGAAGGCGTTCCTGAGGGAAGTTGGTGTTATCATCGTGTGCTGCCATCTATCAAACGACGGTATAACAAATTGCAGACTGATTGATAGGTTAGTTTGGATTTGACAGCCATTTGAGTAAGACGTGTTTTGTGATTTTAGCTAAGATGGAAAAAGAGCAGTATCGTTCGGTAATTCGCTTTCTGTTTTTGAATGGGAAAAAATGCGAGGAGATACAAGCAAAGTTGGATGCTGTTTATGGGGACACTTCGCCATCTATGACCACAGTTAGATATTGGTTCAACGAATTTAAACGTGGGCGAACAGGCTACCGCACATTGGGTTGGGCACTTAGATCTACTAGAGGCTTTTCGAGTGAAACTACGTTACTACTGTATAATGCATATGTTCGTCTAAAACTTGAACATGCTGCCGTCATATGCGCGCCTCGTTTCTACAAGGACATTGAACTATTAGAAAGAGTTCACAAATGCTTTTTGAGACAACTATTATAGAAAGTTCGGTATTTTTTCAAATTTTGAGAATCACGTATCTTACCAAGAACAACTTCACAAATTTAACGTACTAAGTAAGGTTAGAAAGTAGACCTAAATTGATGTCCGTTACTAATATCTATAAAGCTCTGCATTTTCAAATGGATTGGGAGCAATTATTGCAAAAATGTAATTTGATAGTTCCTCACATTAGGTGCAGACAGCGATCTTTACTTTGCAAGGTGTTTGATACAGTTGCTAACATTTTAAATGACGTTAATAACTTTTTTAACCTGTACAATTTTCATTTATTTAATGATACGCATACTTCTTCATTAATACCTGCAGTGAGAAATCAAAGTAAAATACTAACAATATGTCTATAAAGTATTTTGCTATAAGCACGTATATACTTACGCTGTTACTTGTGCTTGATTTTTTTTACAAGTTGTTTAGTATATTGATCCTAATATTTATGCTTACATTTATTGCATGTTTATGTACCTGTTTTAATTTGTTTTAATTCTAGTTTTTATATAGATAGATAATCATGTCTTCGCTGTTTGTTATTTACACGTTTGATACTGACTAGTTGGTTTTAAGATTTTCACTCCTTTTTATATTTTTAAAACATTTTATTTTTCAATCGACTCACAACGGTATTTTTGTATTTTATTTTATATTTATTTTGCGTTGGTCTTTTAGTTTGTTGGGTTTGTTCATACCAACATTAAAACTCAATTCTGTTTTTACTACACTGTTTATGTCTGATTTTATTTATACACCTATTTTGGATTATACAAATTTTTACGCATGTTATATACTTTTACTTAAAAATCCATTTATTACTATATTGTTATTGTATTATTTTGTATTTATACCTATTCCTGTAAATGGCTAACCTGTTGGAATAAAGATAATTACTACTATTTGCCTATTGCACGTTCTAAACAATGTTGATTTAGGACAACTTTTTAAATTTGTCTATTAACATTAACTTTCAGAGAATGTAAACTTGTCTTGAATCTGTTAGATATGTTAAATATATGGTATTATCTTGCTATTGAAAAGTAGAATATTATTTGTCCAAATATTCTTTCTTTTCACAGTTGAATAAATAAAATAAAAATTCTTTTATTATTATAACAGCCTAATGGCTGTAGGGGTAGAGAGAACATTGAATAAATGATGATTTCTAATTATTTTATCATTTTGTCTGATGATGAGTTTGCGAAACGAATGATTGCTAATTTACAATAGATTAGATCTAAAGCAAATTTGTTTTTTAAATGTATATATATGATTAAGATTTCAGTCATTAGCAAGTACCACCAGCGGCAGCAGTTTAATTCGACACTTTTATGCAATGAATTCTTTGTAAATTAGTTTTAAGGTTTTATTTAAAATATTTTTTTCTGAATTTACCAGCATGATATGGAAATATATGTTAAATAGTCTAAATATCCTTGTAGATTATTATTACTTGAAACAGTAATGTAACTTCAATTTCTATCTCATATCCTTTTCCATTGACGTCATTCAGTGGTACTGTTAATGACTAAAATATAGGTAAAGTATCAAAATATCCATTAATGTATTGAGCTTCCTTAGTCAAGGTTTGAATTATTATATATGGTTAAATTTAAAATGTTGTTTTTTCTTCTAGTGATGTTACCAGCTCTAGTTACTATGGTAAGAACTTAAAATTGCTTTTCTAAACTTTATTATACCATCGTTTCTCAGTTTCCTCATTACCATCAAAAAGACTATTTACTTATAACCGAAAGAATGGAAGTAGAAAGTGAAGACAAATACTTTGCCCATACAGTCATTAAGACTTTCAAGTTTAACCGTACTCATACCGGAATAAATATAACTTTTGATTTATATCGCAATTTTGGAAGTGGCGTAATGGTGAGGTTAAAATACATGTTCATGCAACACATTTTTATTTTAAAATTTCAGGTTGACGTACAAGGATACAAATTTAGCAGTAATGAGTATCGTTCATTTCCGATAGTTTTCACTATGAACGTTTGCGAAGGCTTGAAAAATAATGATTTTGGTCTGCAAAATTTATATCTTTGCGGGCATCCTCCTGTGTGTCCTTTTAAAAAAGTAAGTAAATGCAACTCTAGACTTTTAAAGATTTAGTCTCGTTTGGATTATAGGGGCATTTTACTATATGCAATTGGGCACCAGACTATGAAAAATTCCCACCGTATATTCCAGAAGGACGGTACCGTATGAATATGCGCATGAAATATAGAAACCGTATGGTGACTTCTTTAAATTTCTATATGGAAATAAAAAGTACACGTTTTATGTTTTATCAATAAGAAAAGGTTTTAATAAATTGTTGTGTGGTATTTTTTTCGTAATACGATTATGAAATTCTTATTTAAACTACATATAAAACTTCTTTATGTAGATGAAAACATTTTACCAAAGTCAATAAGATGATTTGTAATAGTAGAGCAAATGCAATTTTTTATTCAAACTAAGTATCCGCAATTCATGCAGAGATTAATTCGATTTGGAGCCAAAATAGTAACACAGCAACGGAGATTTTCTTATAAAATATCAAACTATTCAAATAATTACCTTTATATTCAACAATTTGAAAAAAAGGTATATAAAAGCAGCTTATAAGCAATACTGTGAAACCGTAGAACAAAACATACAAATAGACGTGACTGCTTTTTAGAATTTTATAAAATCCAAAAACAATTCAAAATGAATTCCGAATCAAATGACTTGTAACGGAAACACATTAGAGACGAATGAAAAAATTGCTAATGCTTTTTTAGATTATTTTAAATCTGTTTATGTGATATTACCTCCATACAATTATCAGCTTAATGTTTATGATATCGTTATGTTTAGTATACCTCGGATAACAGTGGATAATGTCAAACAAGCTCTGCGAGACTGCAAATCTAAACTGTCGGTAGGTTTTTGACCAAATTTCTAAGTATATCTACATAGACTGAAGTGAGTTTTTGACTGCGACTCTGGGTCCAAATTACTTACTCCTAGTCAAGTTACTAGCGAATATCTGGAAACGCGTAAATCAGTATCCAGTATATAAAAATAAAGATCGTGCAAACATAACTAATTGTAGACCTACCTCAATCTTGCAATTCGTTTCCAAAGCCTTCGAAACCATTTTGTACATAAACATCTTTTATTATGTCAAGTTTTTAATTAATAACTAGTGTAAAATATGGTTTTATGCCAAACAGGTCATCTACCACAAATTAATAATACCATTAACACAAGAAGTGTCAGAAACAATGGGTAAGGGATTGCAAGTTGATGTGGTTTACACAGATTTTGCCAAACTGACAGAGTTAACCACGATATACTATTAGATAAACTTAAAACTGTTGGCGTGTCATCATCACAACTACAGTTTTTCAGAACCTATGTCAGTGCTAGGTGGCAGCGAGTTTTCTACAACGGTAGTATCTCTGTGAAGTATCAGGCAACCTCAGGCGCTCCTAAAGGCTTTAATATAGGCTCGTTATTATTTTTAATTTGTATAAATGATTTGCCAGAAAGTGTGGGGCACTCGAGGTGTCTGTTACTAGCAGATTATTTTAAATTATAAAAAGTCATTAGCACTAAAATGATATTAACTATGTTCAGGAAGATGTAATGTTACGGTTTCAAAATTTGGAAAATCAATCCAAGAGGGGTTTCTAAGCTCTCTTCTTACCGCATTTTGGTTTAACAGGGAGGTCTACAAATCTCAAGCTCCATGGTACACCAAAGTTACTTTGGGATACCACTAGTCTTAGTACATATATTTCAAATACAGCCATCGACAATTTATAAATCTTTGACAATTCTTCTCCAGACTAGAAGAGAAGATTAGATAAACTTACCAGAAGAGGACAATTTGGGTTCGTCTTAGGTTCATTCACTGCAGCTTGATCGTTTTAAAACCAAAGAAAATACACAAATAAAAATAATAGATAAATAATTAGAACAAGTTTATTTACAAAAGCCAGCAAATAAAAGAATTCAAACCTAGCATTCATTTATTTTATTAAAAACATGAAGCATAAAAACTTGAAAGAAAAATGAAATTTACTTTAATCAACTTATTTTTAATAACAAGGAAGGAAAAACGTCCTTTGTTAAATAAAAGAATGATTTACTTAGTATCAATAGACATAAGTACTTTGATACTTATGCAATAATTACTTTTTATATGAGTAACACACAAAAAAAATAATTAGGAAGCGCCCTGTATTAATTTGTTTAAAAAGACCTCACACATTAAACACTCCGGTAAATTGATGTGTACACGAGTCTTTCACCAAACAAAAAGAGATCCACAAAGTTATTAACAAAAAATTTCTTACCACTAAATTCTAGTATTCTTTAAAGCACCATTTCAATAGCTGCAATAACCCTTTTATTGATGTTCCAATAAACTTCTATACTGAGTTCATTCTATTCATAATTTAGAAGATCCCGGATGCTTTTCCATTTAAAAACATTACAGATCACTTCAAGCTCAAAGATGAGATACTATCAATAGCTACCATATTATTGATGTTTCAAAAACAATAAATCGATGAATTTCTTACTTTTAAAAGGAATTTTGCTTCTTAGATATCATAGCATTACTGCACGAAGATAAGGGGAATGATATTTTTTTTATGATACCACACCAAACACTAAGGTAAATTCTATTATTTGTGACTTTATAGATATACAATGGGAGTAGATGTATCTCGAAAGAAGCAGATTGATGACTTTGGAGTTACACATGACAGCAGAGTTTTGGAGTTATATTGAGGACATTACTAATAATGTTCTGCGTGCGTTAGGATTTATACAAAATACATTGACTAGACTGTATAATACGCACATCAGATTTAAGCTTGAATATTCATGTGGTCTCATTACTACAATATTTACGTAGATCAGATAGAACAAAAAACAAATCTGTACGCTATTTAAATTACCAATTGACCGGGCAACGTCCCATCTTTGACTCTTATAAAGATTTGTTGCACTTGCATAATGCAGTGCTTCCTGTGGTTGAGCGGTTTGAAGAAATAAAATTACTAAATGCTGTTATTCAGTTTCATAACTTCATTTTTGAGTTACTGATTTTAAATAACAGTAAATAATAAATTCTATTCTTTTGTCTTTAAATGCTGCTTCGTATTAATACTATTGATTGACATTTTCCATTTTCTGCCGAGGTTATGTTGCTGTCAACTAAGCTATACAAAGTGTCCTGTAAATGCCAATAAAGCTTCAGGCAAACACCTTCTTCTATGAGCCCTTATAGCAAATCTGCAAAAAAATTTCTCCTCAGTTTAGTTTTCTTGTACAAGTGGTCAGAAGTTAACATCGTTAACACTAAATAAACAGACACCAAAGAATCGAATCCGAATGAAACCATGACCAATTCAACAAATGAATCTGTTGAAACAACAATTATCTTTGATAAAGCACAGAACTGTTAGATTTCTCTTTTTGAAGATGCTGTTAAAAATTGAATTCTTACCAAAAAATAGATATGACAAACATGCAAGTCTTGGGTTTACTAATTAGTTGCCAGCAATTCTTTCAAATTTTGACAATTTTATGGTCTATTATCACTGGAATAAAATTGATAAATCTTCGATTTCTTGCAATACTTTGGTTCCTGCATTCGAATAATTTCGTATTTGCCTGCAGCAGTGTTGCCAAATCTAAATTCCTTTTTTTTTGTTTTTGTGACAAATCTAATTTGTGTTTTCAATTTTGGCATCTTAAGAGATTGAGGAAGGCTGCTACCTAAAGCTTTATTTGCATTTAAGGAACACCTACCTAGAGGAAATTACTCAGGTTTACTATCTTGCAACTTTGGTTGCCTAAACAGTTGTGATCACGTGGGACTCGCTCATTTCTGAAAGGTTTGTTGCAACCAGTATTGTAATGTAGTTTAATATATCCTGCAATCTGTAGCTAGCGAAAGCTGTTGGTTCACAGTGAAATAAACTAAATCAAATCAAATTAAATTGTATAGCCTGTTTCAATACTATAGAATTAAAAGTAGTTCTTGACATTATATTTGTCTTAGAGTGTATGGGTCGGTTACTGCTCTCGTCATTAAACTTAAACGTCCTCTGATTACCATATAAATCGATTTAGTCCTTTTTGTTCTTGCGAAGATCAGATAAAGCGACTGCATGAATAAAATTAGATCCAGTTACATAGGCGTTTGCATAGAAAAATGTTTCCACCATGGGTGCAATTATACGGGGTCCTTCAAGGACACAAAAATTAAGTAGGAAAGTAGGCGCAGTAAGTTGGTACTCTGATAAACAAAAGGCTGCCTTAGTAAATGCATAGATAGATGTCGCGCTTTCAATTACTCTTGTATTATTTTTAATTTATTTTGAATTAATTTAAATTAAAATTAAAATTATAATTTGTAATTGTACATAAAAAATACTTGCATTAGTATTTAAATTATGAAAGCAATTTATAGGTATGTTATGGTCAATACATATTAAACTTATAGTTCATTTTTTATTTAAAAATTCATTAGCTGTTGATTTATGTTAATTAACAATACAATATTTCCCTATAACAGTGTAACCTGTATTACGATGGCAACACTAAAGCATGATCCACCAATATTCAATGTTGTAGACATTAGGGTCATTCCAATGCCTACAAAGTCAGTTGATGTGAGATAACGTACCGGCACCAAACAAAACATTAACGATTTTCTGTTCGCTACAAGTTCTGTTAATCCACGTTAACTGACGTTTAAACTTGTCAAATTTGACATGGAACAACAATGCCTCTGGCAGAGAGAAAATTGTTATTGAGCTCAACTTGCAATCGTCTTTTGTTTGGTGTCGGTACTTTATCTCATATCAAATTTACAGATTATGCTACAGTGTTTTCCCTAAAAATGTTTATTACCTTGGTCTAATTTTTTTTAGGTCAAACACTTCAATTTGACTTCTTTACATTCAGAAATGTATAGAATTGTATTTTTACAACTAGAAGGAGTGCTTTCGTTGCAGTAATAAAATCCGCCTATTTTTAAATTCCAAACGACTAGTACTGCAGGAAGTAATGGCTTAAATTTTTGCAGAAATTTTGTGGTAAATACACACAACACAAGAATATCGCTAGCTTTATTATAACTTTTACTAGTACAGATATAGCTAAAATTACAGATCGTATAGTGCTGTGCAAAAATCATTTTAAAGAAGAAAAGATTGAAGAGAGATAAGTGCCCTCTATTTTTATAAACTAATCTTTATAATCCTTAAGTTTTTTTTTGTTATTTTTCACATTAAAAGGTCCATTTATTTTAGAATTTCGTACATTCGCAAAATCTCTCTAATCCCCTGGCTAGCAATGTTGAGAATCATAAACTAATTCAAAAAAACTCAACATCTTCTGATGAGATAGCAGTTCCTCAAGCAAAATGCCGTACTTTCAGTCAATAGTTTAAAAAAAATATCTAGAGTGTGTATCAGAACTTAGGGATATGCAAAAATATGTGCACCCAAATTTACCAACTTTTGAATCTGTAAAGAATATCTCAATGACTAAAAGAATTCAGATAGAAAAAGCTGTATTTTTAATGGACTGCATTCAGAATTATACTCAAAATTCAAGATGGCCAGAATTAACAGCGCGAATGTGTACCGTTTGAAGATCTCGTTCTCTCCAAGGGTATGAATTCTGCCACAAAAACTTGCCTGCTGCTATTAAAATCAACTATCACCAGTATCTTGGCAGGTTTAAAAGGCAGAGCAAACTCATTGAACAGCGTCTATTCTCTGAAATTTCTCTCTTAAAACATCCTGCATAAAGAATTTCGTATTAATCATTGATGACATGGCTATAAAGGAAAAGAAGAGTTATAGTCGAACTGAAGATCACATTTATGATCTTGATACCTGTTGTTCGAGTTATGTTGGTTGTTATATTTTGTAAGGCTTCTCAAGTGGATATACTATTCCGCCAGGATACTTTCTTTATGCTTTGCTGAAAACCGATGTCCTTTATTCTTTGACCAAACCTGTGCGGTATTTGACAAGAAAACACTTACGTATACCTCACAAACCTCGAAAAGATAAATGTTTTAGAGCAATACAACTCCTGCTGTAGGTAATTGCTTCTCTAAGATTTAGAAAAAACTAGAGATGCATGCTTTAGTAATGTCGATGCTACTGTCTTATATATGGTGGACAACTACCATTTCGCCAGGTGCACAACGTCTAGATAGGAACCAATACATTTGTTCCTCAGCTTGCAGTATTGCACATTACGTTTATATGACAGATGAAACATTGCATTGGTTAAATGTGAAACCTGAACTATTAGTAGGGATTTATCCAGCTGGTGGTGTTCTGTGAATATTGTGGATCTTCTGGCTGTGATGCCTTTTTTTTCTCTCTTATTAATTATTTTTGTTTTGTGGAGGTACTCATGATGATTGAAAAATTCTTCCATACATGTCTGTTGTCCTTCTTTAAACTTACTAAATTTCATTATGAAAAATAATTCAAACAGTGCAGCGGTGTTCTTGTTACATTAAACAATCATTTGTAAAATAAAAATTCTCCATGTAAACAAAAATCACTGTTAGCCATAAATCATTGATTACCTGATTCAGATTGGTTGCAGCTAAGTAACGCAAAATGTCAATTATCAGTTTTTTCTATAAGGTGAGAACGTTTGCATGTCGAATTGTTTTGTTGCTTTCGATTGATTGCGAGAGATAACTTCATTCAGTTAGTAATTCATGCTGCGTAAGTAAGATCTAACAAAGATGCTTGATTTTTTTCCCTAATAGTAGCCATTGTTCTATATTCGTTTGGTATACTATATACATGCTATCTCCTATGTAGTGGCAATAAATATTGATTTGGGAAATCTCTAAGACCATTCTCTAGTTGGTATGTATCTTTTCAGAAAGAAAAAAAGAAGACATTAAATAGTTTTGTTCATGAGTATAGTGGGTATGCCCAAATATTTTTCCACGTTAATCAAAAAAGATTATGGACAATATGCTTTGCAGGTTTTAGAATCTAAAAAGAGTTATTTTTATTTATAGTCATTCCAGATGAGGCGAATATGGGCTTTTGTTAAAAGATTTTCGTGTTCGCTTCTTACAGCGAAAATCTCTGCCTTCTCTTTCAACGCAGCGTTTATGGTGAGCATGTATTTTAATATTAATTCTTGGCATTTTGTGTATATGACTCTTTCTGCAAGAGACAAAATATAGTGACAAAGCGGGAAATTTAAATGGTTGCGATTAAAACTTTAGTTTGTTGTACTTGCCTGTAATGAAACTTTTTTGTGTTTAGTCCAAATCGTACGTTTGGTAATTTAATTGTTTTTTGCAGTCTATATTATAATAACTTTCTTATAAAAAGCACAGTTTTTTCTTCAGCAAATTTTTTTTGACATTTCTATAGTTTTACACCAAAACGTCTCCATTCCAAATTTTGCAAATTCTTCCCAGTCTAAAACTCACTAATGTGTAATAAAATAATTCTGATGTGGGTGTTCGTCTTGGTTTTTTGTTTTCAAATATAAATCTTAGCAAATTCAAAATAAAGTATGACAGAACAAATTTTATTTATTCTTTATTTTTTTTAGCTAACTTGATGAACTATAAAATATTGATGATAGCTGATATTCTTTTTCAATTTTTGGTAAATTAATAGTAACACAATTACGGTTTTTCGGTAGTAGTTTACAAAATATATGTCTATGCTAATTTTATTGTTTTGACTTGTCTAATAACTACTGAGAAATCTTGTACTAAGTAGTTGGACAGTATCTCTGTATAAACTTCAAAGAGAATGTATTTCATTGAAGTTGTTCTGAAATAAACTCTCTTGTGATATTACTTTTTAGCACTGAAGATAATGTCAAAAGAGACTTTTCTGTCTTGAAATCCATCAAGAGACACATTGCGTAGCTGTTTAGATGTCTAAATACTTACTGGTTGTAATGAGTTCAGACCCATCACACAAAGAATCATTTATGGTGTTCTTAATATGGTATTGCAACCATGTAGTCGCATTAAAATCGATCAAGTTTTAAATTTTTACAAACGAAAAAGCATTTGTGCTCTGGTAATCTTATTTGTGAGATGCCAAAAACCTGTATGAACTTCTCATTTCCACTTGTGGTATACTATTATCAAAATTCTTCAAACCTATCCAGCATTTGTCGATACTCTTGACTTGGTCAGGTTCGAAGATAGACATTAAAAATCAATCTATAAACGTGGCATTCACAGTTGGAGTATAAACAGACAGGGCCGGCGTTAAGGTTTTGGCCGCCCCTGGACAAAATTTATTCGGTTACCCTAGATTCTAATAGATCTAGATCTTACCAATTTGTCTGCTAGGCTGTAACTAAAATTGCTGTCTAGTAGACTATGCATTTTTAAAAGAAAACAAGAGCACCAGTAAACTGGCCCTTTGACTCGGCAACTTTTATCTCATTTAACCGACTTCATATCTCTTACCCTTTACGAAATCCCAATGGTGAACCTCGAATTTTGAACACACTTATCAGATCTTTTTTAACTGCATGTTCTCCGAGTTACGCACTCGGTGTGTCGAGGTCAAGAAAAGTTCGAATAAATCATCCAGAAGGAGCTTATTAAATCTATACCTTCCTTGTCTTCATTGATGCAAATGTATCAATAACGAAGTCGAAATCAGTCTTCGCAGCTTCTTCCCTTTCAGTACTTAGTATAGGAAGATCGCATAATTGATTTTGACCCATGGAGGCTCTCACATAATTTAAAATTAATTTTAAATTGCTGAAAGATCTAGCAATATATACAGAAATTGTTAACCTTACTTGGATCGCTATACGAAGATTTGGAAATACGCTCCCATCTTCATATTGCACAATAAATCGCAGAACTTCCGCAGGTCTTGATATTTTAATGCTGGTCCGTCTTGTAAGCAATATTCTGAAGTCCAAAATTTTTTCGTATAGTTGTTGACCATCAACATCGCAGTTGTAAAAATTTCCCAAATTTCCGCATTTTAGTTTTAAGACGTTACTGTCACTGCTGTGAGACAATCCTTTAACGTCAAGTAGAAACGAAAAGTTCTTGCCCGTTTTATGCAAACGAGTGAACCTATCAGCCATTTCCGTAGGAAGACAGTCAATTGTTCCCTTCATGACTTTCGATTTTCTCTTTAGCTGTTAATCACGAGTCATTCTTTTCTTTATTTTGGTTCTTCATCCCAATCTTGATAGAGTCGAAATCCAACATCTCGAGCTTCAGTTAGCAAAGTTTCTCTTTCTTCGTGAAAATGATCTCTGAGAGCTTTCAAATCTGAGGTAGCATCGTAGAAGTCCATGCTCGGATGCTGCAGTCTCTTTTGAACCCGTTCAATAGGAATGAGTACTTTATCCCGAAAACCTAGTCAGAAAATCGAGACTTAACATACGGTTGTACGACTGCCTAGTTTAACTTCTTGGTTCACTAGTCTCATATGTACCGTCAATCATGACCTGGAGAACTTGAAGTATATCGTCAAGGTATTTATTTGTGGGCTTCACAGCTTCTACCCTTGCACTCCATCTTTTTATAGACTTCGACGTAAGAACTGTAAGCATAGGGTTTTTGAGTTTTTCCCAGCGTTGAGTTGACGAGAAAAAAAAATACGTAGAGAGCTTGAATCGTTCCAAAAGTGTTACCATTATTGCGTCCTGTTTGGCTGCGTGTACACCAACCAAGTTGAGTGAGTGGTTATCACAGTTTACAAACACTGCCAGATGGTTTTTTTCATTTATTCTTTCCTAAACACCACTTTTGTGTCCAACCATAACAGCAGCGTTATCATAACACTGTGGCCGACAATTCTGCAAGTCTATTTTATCCTTCTCTAACTGGTTCAAGATGGTCTCAACCAAGTTCTTAGTATCTTTCAGGTTTGTCTGTATAAAACTGTTTCTTTTTTTAAAATCAACTTCCACATATCTTATTATTTCTGAAACTTGCTCACCATGTGTCTGATTAGGAGTCGAATCAAACTTGAGACCGAAGTACTTAGCTTTACGAATTTCTACGCCCAAGCTAAAGACGGGTGTTCCATAGCAAGTGGCATCAAATGGCGCCCCTTCCCAGTGGCACCCAGGGCAGGTGCCCTGCCTGCCACATTCTAGATACGCCACTACATTTATGTTAGGATAGAAGAAAGTATTTACTACAGGATGTTAGTTTACGGTGCTTCTAATAATTCCACAGTTTTAACAGTTATACCTACTTAAAGGGATAGAAAAGTGCGCTTAACAAATAAATTCAATGGTTATTGGTTGCTGGTAGTCAATTTCTATACAGGGTCGCTAAAAAGTATGGAAACACGTTACCCCCGCAGAAACGGTAAGAGATAGACAAATGAAATTTGGAGAGCTTAAAGTAGGTATTTTTTGCCATGTTTTTCAAAGGTAATTAAAAACAAATCTTCAATTGTTTGTTTGTACGGCCGCCATCTTGAACTTTTTAAAATGGATCACCCTGTATATGACCTCATATCTCGATAGGAATTTGAAAGGCAAATTCAATAATATAAAGGTTGCTATACTTATCTTCAAAGGTTTTGGAGATAATCGCTATCCTTTTGTGAAGGATTTCACTACTAATTTCTATCAAAATCGAGTTACCCGTGAAACAGCAAAGACAATGGAACTAAAAAAATGATGTACGATTATTTTATAACTAATTACAGTTAAAAAAAACCGTAAAAATCTTGCCCTTGGCCTACTTATTTAAAATAATAGATCGATGCTAGAACAAACTAAAAATGTGAAATAAGACCAAATAGTGACGAATTGATAATAACAAAAACACAATATAATTTTATAAGAAGTGTTCAAAATGCGCTGCGTTAACTTCTTGGCAATGAAATAAACTGTTTTGAAATGTTCGTAAGGAATTTTGCAAATAATCGGGGGGAACTACTTGCATTACGAATCCGTCCTTGAAGTTAAGAAATCCTCGACAAAAAAATAACGATTATCTCCAAAACCTTTCAAGATAAGTATATAGTTCAATTTTTAAATATAGACCCGTTTAGGATTAAGTCCTTTAGTGTACAGTTCTAGTTAAGAAATGACCGTTGTCTGTAGTAGAAGTAAGGGACTCTGCACACTGCATCATGGTCATCCAGAAAGCTCAAATTAGAAATTATTTTTATTTTAAAACGATTTCCATTGTTTATTTCATCTACATATTAGCTGAAACGCTTGACATGTTAAGCTGTACAACAAACAATTGAATGTATCAAATCTTTCTATTTTTTTGCAACTTATTTTATTTGACTTATATTGCAAACCGTGGTGGGTTAACACTTGGCAGGTAGGTAGCCGTTTTATAATACTTGTACCTGCATCGTTTATCTTTCTAAACATAAATGGATAGGAAAAGGATGCATACAGCAACACAACTAACGAGTACACGTTTATGGCTGGCATAATATAGAAAGCATGGGCTAAAGGGAAATAGAAGATTTAAAGTTTTGGTGGACTTATGCAGTCTGGATAATCCTAAACGGGTCTAAATTCAAAAATTGAACTATAGCAACCCTTGTATTATCGAATTCGTTTTTTAAATCCCTATCGAGATATAGGGTCATATACAGGGTGATATATTTAAGAAAATTCAAAATGGCGGCCGTACAAAGAAACCATTGAAAGTTTGATCTTAACTCTCATCGCAAAACATGGCAAACAATGCCTACTTTAAGATCTTCAAATGTCAATTGCGTATCTCTTACCGTTTTTGCAGGAGTAGCGTGTTTCCATACCTTTTAATAGGGAAACCCCCGACAAAAGAACAGCGATTATCTCCAGAACCTTTTAAGATAAGTAGCAACTTCTATATCATTGAATTTGTCTTGAAAATCTCTATCCAAATTTGGGGTTATATACCGAGTGTTCTTTAAAAAAATTCAATATGGCGGCCGTACGAAAAAACAATTGAAGATCTGTTTTTAATTACCTTCGCAAAATATGGCAAAAAATACTTATTTTAAGCTCTTTAAATTTCATTTGTCTATCTCTTACCGTTTCTGAGGGAGCAGCGTGTTTCCATACTTTTTAGCGACCCTGTATATTATTATACCGTGTAGCTTATTTTTAGTGTACAGTTTTTTATAATTTTTATTTATATTTTTAATCAATCTAATATTATTTTATTATTAAAATTTTTGCTGGTTTTTAATTCTGGTTGCCCCGAAAATGTGGCTGCACCTGTAAACAGAATAACGACTTCCGGTTGAGAAACTTGTCAAATTTGAATTGAAACTCAATGTTTTGCATACTATTGCAAAGTGTTTTTGTAGGAAGCAAAAATAACAGATAAGCACAAATGCAATTGTACTAAGAAAGGAGAAGGAAGAAAGATCGTGTAGGCAAAGTGTTGAATTCGACTTGAACTTAAGAAGCTTTAAATTGGATTGTGGTTTTCACGAATCTTGGTTAGAAGACAATTCAGAAGAAAATCTGTTGAATTTTGAAAGTTTTGGAAACAAGGGGTTATATTGATAGTGATTTCTCTCTATAAAAGCTTAATAAAGATGCCTATTAAACTATCGACCTTCTCTTGTTGTTATAGAAAAAACTTTGCCTTCATAGCTTGCAAACAATTACAAATAAAGAATACAAGAAGTAAGAAAAGTTAGTTTAAAAGTAAACCCAAACAAACAGGTGAATATCTACAGCCAGATCTAAATCATCTGCTGAAACAGAATTGAAGGTGCAAAGACATTGAATGGTTTCCTCATATGTGCAAGATCCTTGCAGAATATCGTATGATCAGTACCAGTGGTAGATCGTCGCCTAAGTGTAGAAAAGTACAAAAAGATAAAAATAGAAACTAGAAAAGGAAATATCTGCGAGTAGTACTTTCAAGACCATCTTAAATGATTTTTAACTGATCTTAAGTCATGATATGAGCTATGGTGAACTAGGTATATTGAGACTGCCCAACTATTTAGTATAGAAATGATATTGATACAAGCCATTTTAAAAACGGAAAATTGTCATTATATAAACTATATACTATACAAAAAGAAATGACAGTTTTGATTATAGCTAAACAAATTTCTATCATTTATACTAAATCTGATCTTTCATTGTAGATTACATGTTTCAAATTGAAGTTCTGATGAAGGTTTCAAAAAAAGTTTGCTCTCTTAGTTTTGTCCAAAACATGAATATTACGTTATATTAATGTTCAATTTCAAATTTTTTTTCAGATTCTTGGAATTGTCCTAGTAATCCTTGGCCTCAGTTATAGGCTGAGAGTTGACGAATACACAGATATTTTTGACGCTGTAAATCAAAGCTATAGTTTAATACCAAACCTGATTGTAGCTTGCGGCTTTGTGATAACCATTGTTGCCTGCATAGGAACTTGTGGCGTTGCGACGGGAAGCATGTGTAAAGTTGTAATTGTAATGATTTTGTGTTTACTTGAATTGTATGTGCATATTGTGCTTACGCATTTTTCTTGCAGTACATAGTCGTTCTTTTAATATTATTCGTTGTCCAAACTTCCTTATTGGTTTATTTGATGATTATGACAAATTACGGCAGTGAAGAACATGAATACGAGTTTAAAAAGATAGTCTATCGCAGGTTTCTACTTATATTGATTAGTTACAATCGAACTATATTCGCACAAGAATGGATGGATATAATGCAACAGCACGTGAGTGCATTATAAAAATCATTATGAATTTATTAAATCAATCACGTTTTTAGTTTGAATGCTGCGGGGTAGGTCATCCTTGTGATTGGGTGATAGTAACTAACAGCACAGATCTACCTGATACTTGCTGTAAAGCTGGTTCGTCCTATTGCAATCAGACGAATGCTTACCAGAGAGGGTGTTTATTACCAATATTTGATAATGTACGGGCGAATTTGGACTTTTATGGATGGTGGTTGGCATTTATAAGCCTACTTGAGGTTTGTACTTTTTAATTCTTATTTAAACGTTAACTACAGTGTAAAGTTAAAATGATAGGATGACGTTAATGCAAACTTAGTCTAGTTAATACTCCAATATCCTGCCTTTCAACTGTCTTTTTTTTGGTTTAGGTCTTTAACTACTTAGGCTGGTGCATAATAGCACGTGTTAGGTCAGTTAAATACTATTTTGCTTAAAACTTGGTGATTCGATATGCTTAACCTGAAACATAACTGTTAGAACAAAGCAAAATAATAGACAGAATAATTCAATGTAAATCTTAAACAATAAGAAATAATCGAAATCTCTAGTTTAGGTCTCATTGGCTAAAATGTTAGCGGTTTTTGTATCTTCTTAAGCAGAAAATGAAATATATTTAAAACCAAATACTGTTTGGGTATCAACACATTTGCCTGTATCGAACTTT
>VTPC01002991.1:74316-117241 GCA_011009095.1 Ignelater luminosus | reverse complement strand
CCCCCCCAAAATTCTAACTAATTGTTGTTTTAATAATTTTTGTATTCGTTACAAACTGTTTTTTTATTGACCTCAGGAGGACCCACATGGGTGGAACTCCCTCCCCAAAATTCAATCTTAGTTACGGCCTTGGGTACCGTTTCAATAAAAGAAAATAAGGCCAAAAGAATAGAATGGTAGAACGAAGATAATGGAAGAAATACTTGGCCACAAGAAGTGAAATCAATTGTAAAGAATATAAGAAAATAAGAAAAAAAGTGGCTGTAAAAATAAATTTGGAGACAGACTGAGTAACCCTTTTGAAGAAAATCAAAAACAGTTCTTAACATTATGAAAAGCATAAAAAACAAGAAAAACCACATTTTCCAAAAAATTAAGAACAAGAAAGGTAAAATACTAACAGAAAAAAAGATATTATAAAAAGATTGAAACAATACTTTTAAGAATTACTCACAAACAAGAAAATCTAACAAAAAGAAAGTCAGGAAACATCAATAGCAGCAACACAAGAACCCGGAAAAATGGAATTCAGGATAGCGGAAGTTGAGGTAGCGGTCAAGGACGTAAAGATAGAAACATCTGCAGGAATAGATAACAACATGCTAGAGATGATAAAACATAGTGGACAATCAAGGATAAGAGCATTTCATCGCATTTAACAAAGCACTAAGGAAAAGTAAAGTACCCGAGGACTGGAAGACAGGAATAATTGTACCAATATACAACAAAGGAGACAGCAGAGATTGTGATAACTACAGGGGAATATGGTTTATAGAGAAAACTGTATGCAAGGCTGCTAGAAAAAAGGATCAGAGAACTAGTTGACTAGTCAATGGAAGAGGAACTCAAGACCTGATATTTACTATGGAACAAATTGGAGAAAAAACAATAATAAACAACAAAGAAACACACTTATGCTACATAGATCTAGAGAAAACCTTTGACAGGCTTAAGAGAGCAGAAATATGCAACAGTCTAAATAAAAGAGAAATCTCACAGGGAATAATACAAGCGGTTAAAAGCCTATACATCAATAGTAACTGGCATGGTAAGGGTCAGACCTGAAACCTCACAAACATTCAGAACATGGGAAGGAGTAAGTCATCAGCCCTCTGTTGTTCATCTTCGTAATAGACGATGTAATAAAAGACGCTAACCCATGACTAGTAGATTACCACGTAAGATAGAGAAAGTTACAAGCAGTAGAAATCAACGAGCTGGCATTTGCAGACAACATGGTGTCAATTTCAAAATCAGAACAGGCTCTGGAATACAACTGAAACATATATACCAGGAAAATGGAAAAGAAAGAAATGAAGATGAATGTAAATAAAACAAAAACAATGATAACAGCCAAACGAAAAGGGGAACGCCAAATAATAAATAAACTTGGAACAAGTGGAAAAATACAAATATCTAGAAAAGGAATCTATAAAAATCAGCAATTCCAGCTTTAATTTATGGATGCAAAAGCTGGACGATGATCAATAAAGCAAGAAGTAAGAAATAAGGTTTCTGAAAAAATAGTTGATAAAACGAGAAGAGACAAAATCCGCAATAGTAAAAAGAATTGAAGAGAGACAACTAGGATGATATGGGCACTTAGTAAGAATGCAAGAGGGAAGAATAACCAAGAAAGTCTATGAAACGAAAGAAACTGGTAGAAGGCGAAGGGGGAAGTCAAGACAAACTTGGGAGAAAGACATCAAGCAACACTTAACAAAAAGGTTTCACGACAGTAAGGCTCAACGTTTAAGTAAGTAAGAAAAGAAAAACATAATTATAATATAAGAAATTCAGCTGTTTGTTTTTTTTCTAATGCGATATTCTCTAATCCAGCGTCTATAAACCCTACTAGTCCGGATTGTACCAATCCATATCTCTTTAATGTCTACCAATTTGACAACCCTATTGTTTATTTTTCTGCCATGTAATTGAACTAATTTTTGCCCCATCGGATCTGCATTTTAAACTATCCCGCGCGTAACTTTTCGAACATAAACCCTCATTACTCTTATACCGAGCAAGCTTGTTTAGAACATCAGTTTCGTTCACACCTGGCAGATTTTTTAGAGTTGTCAGTGAATTCTATAGCTTCTAAAATATTTTCTAGAAATAATAGCTTCCTTTTTTCTCGAAGATTGAGCATTACATTTGAAACGAACTTGTGTAGATACTTGACCACAGCCAAAAGCGTGATTTGGGCATCACGTATGGGTAGGTTTAGTTTCTTTAAGACATTGTAGCGTACAAAACTAGACTGTGATGCGGTATCTAGGACAGTAGGAACATCATGAGTATTGCCAGAAGAATCGAGCATCTTCGCAACAACAGTAGCAAAAAAAATTTATCCTTCATTAACTGATCGAGAGAATGACAATGCTAGCGCATTAAGCAAATTTGCATGATAACTAGAAATAAGTAACTTAGATTAAACGTTTAAATAAGGGGATTTGTTTAGTAGAACTGTGGATGATTTCTGCAGCTTCCTTCAGGAAGTATTTGAAAACTAACAAATTAAAACTTTTATTGTCTGTTTTCACGTATGAGGCTTTAAACCCCATTCTTTACCTACTTTGAAAGAGGCATAAATCTACATCATAAACATAACTTAGCTTTAATGATATTACATAACTGTTGTATAAAATAATTTGTAATTTTCCTACTGTACTACAGAAAAATATATATTTTACTAATTTTAGCTACATCGCACGTACTCAAACTGTGTTTAGTAATATTTTTCTTCTACAACTGTTAGTAAGCCTTCTTCTAACGTGTTTTCTAGGTTTCGTGTGTGTCCTTGTAAGTTTTAAAACTGAATAACTTTCTTGTAATATCAAAAAAGAATTTTTTTATGTTTTTAGGTGCCGATGACTAGTATTGACTTCGGTATGGCTGATGTCTTTTTCGTGACTATATCTATCGAATTAGCGTTGCTTTGTGTAGCTGGAAATGAAATTATAGTTCAAGTAAGTAAGGTTATTTCAAACTTCTATCAGGGATTTACAAACAATATTACATCGAGTTTCCTCTACAGACAGTTGCAAGAAATAAATATGATAGCACAATTGATATATGAAGCAGAATCTAGTAAAGACTTTAAAATTATATATAGACTTCGCAAGAAGAGGATTTACCACACAAATGTATTTACTCTTATCTTGATTGTTTCAGAGCATGCAAATTCGGGATGCTTGCTATATGTCCCAGTGGTACGAGTGTCATCCATTGGTACGCAAAACTTTATTTATAATAATGGAACGAACTAAATGTCCATTCCAACTATCCGTTGTGAAGCTTGCAATTCTTTCGCTAGATACCCTTGTATCTGTAAGCGAAACCTTTATGGTTTTAGTTGTAACTTAATTATCAAAGAGAAACTGTTTGATTTTAGGTCTTTAGAGCTGCATACTCTTATTTTATGGTTTTAAAACGTATGTATGGAGATTTCGAAAAAGCATTGGAAAACAAGGTCTAATCATGAAAAAAGCAGACTTTGAATGCTATTAGTAGCTGAGCAAGCTTGCTTACTAGAGTATATGTCTGGAAAATTACAGCTAGTTGGCATTTAGTAATAGCAGCAGATAATAACAATAAGCAGACTGTAGTACTAATTAGTTATTAGGTGATATAGATCAAAGCTTTATGTACTTATACATTGTGAATGCTTATTTAAACCCGAATTGAAATAAACAATATTTATTGGCAGTTTTTATTTAATTCTGTATAACCCAAATACATTGCCAAATAAAAGAAGTAAATTAACAGAAAATGTATGCATTTATGTATTTCAAGTTAAAGCAGGTTGTAATCTTTCTCTAAATGAGATATCGTAACCTCGCGTTACAAGATATACAGAGTGATTGCAATTGATTAAGGATGGTTTGGATTTCGTGCCGAAGTTTTTCACGTAGTAAGTTGGCTATAATGTGTAAGCGTTTAGGGTCAACCGGGAGCAGTGTTGCCAGATGTGTGCTGTAAACGTGAAATTTTAATTAAAAAAAAAATAAAATGAGTCCTTATAGTGTTAAAGATAATACCAAAGTGCTAAATCTGGCAACACTACCCCCTAATGACCCTAAACGCTTACACACTATAGCCAAACTACCACTTGAAAAACTTCGACGCGAAATTCAAACCATCCTCAATCAATTGCAATCACTCTGTACTTACTCTGCAAAGACATCTTATGGTCTTACCCAACTATACTAATTAGCGGCCTTAAGCGCAACTAAAGAGGTTATTACCACAATGAAAGAACATCCTTGATATTACGAAATATATTGAGATCAAACGCAAAAATATCAAAAGGTCAGAAGTATACTAGATATATGTAATGTAAATAAATCAACGACAATCAGGTAAATATTGCAAATAAACAAAAACAATTATCAAAAAAGCAGGAAATCTCATGAGGTCAAGGTACATTACTCTAAGCAACCTCTGTGATGCACTAGGCAATGGGTGATAATTGCCCTGTACAAACTAGAACGTCCGAAAAGAATGCAATCTAGCAAGTAATATCCCGATTCTGAAACTTAGCGGACTGCTGACTAATTAGATTGTAAAAGATCTAACAGGGTAATATTTTCTGAATTTTGTCAATGAACAAAGCGGTCCTGGAAGTGACTTAAGCCATTGTACAGATAAGAGTTACAAGAAAATTTGGATCTGGTACCTGTACCACGAGAGAACAGACTTACAAAAATTGCTTCTTAAAAAAGCGCAAAAGGTTTTAGAAAAGAAAAATTCTTAAAGTTAAACTTAATTAGATGAAATTAAATTGCTCATGGAAAGAATAACGACATATTCAGAGACTTGACTTAATAAAAGAAAACCACTAGTAACGTAAGATGAAAAAGAAATTATAATTATTCATTTAATGTCCTCCGGTAACAGTATTCACGCTTGGCAAAGGATTTGAATAAAGAAAAGTCACCAAGTAATTTTTAAAATCTTAAACTGTAATTGAACCTTTGATGATAAGAAGATTAAAAACTGATAGCTCGACTTTAAAAGATTCCTATTAGCAGCCTAATAAATTGACTAATAAGAATTAGATTTGTACAGCATTGTTAGTAAATTTCATTATCAAAACGTAATTAGGATTGATAAATTGATAGATAAAAAGCAGCGCAGAAATTTAGAATTATTACGAAAGATGACAATGGTTTCTAGACTATTGAGAACGAAGATAACCAACAGCAGATGCTATTTCTTCTCAACAAAATACTAGAAATAAATCAGAATTTATACTAGGTGTCTTGCTCTAATGCGGGAATTCAACTAACCATTAGGAAACAGATTTATTAACAGATTAATGAGCTACAAAATCAGCTAGCGATAATGATCCTTGTCCTATAAAGCTATTCAGAGGCGGAAAGGACAGCATGAGAAAGAGAAAATTAGTTCTAAAACTAACAACATGTAACGGACACAAAAAAACCGTTATACAGTTTTTTAGTAAAATAAGATTTTGTGCTCTTTTTAGTTAATATCTTGACAGCCACGTGCAAAATTAAAGTAAAATTCTTTAGGTGTCTTACCCACTGTTATGAGAATTTTAGCAATCAAGCCAGAAACAGGACCACATTGCTGATTTAAATTGACAAATAAGTAATTTAGTAACGAAGGTTTCTCTTGTATCTTTAAAAAAAATTAATATCGAATTTCCTATAGAGGGCTTATTATTGTTAGACTGATTTGTTATCGAGTTAGGTGCGTTAGATATAAGCAAAGTGATAGGTTTATAGAACCGAGTAGGTAGAGGGTACCCTAGCTATTCTTGTTATATTTTATTCCCAAGCCGAATCTTAGTTTACTTTATACTCAGCAAAATACCTTACAGGTTATTCAATTATGCGTTAAACGCAATTACTTAAACTTAACTTATTCTATTAATGCAAGTTAGTTTGATTCCAAGGAGAAGCGAACGGAAATATCTACAAAGTTGCAACTTACATAAACTAGATTCGTTAGTCGATCCGTGTAAGCATTGACAATTCGCAAATTTCATACATTTATTAAGAAAATTCAAGAAGTTGGAATTCGTTGTGGCTAAATTCAATAAGTAATAACTGCACTAGAAAATCTATTTTTAGTAGTGTAGTGGATATAGTTTGTTTAATGTTGTTACGAGTTAAATTTTCTGTAACATTATTAGTATCTTCTGAAATCGAAGTGATTTTTCAAAGAGTTGAAATATTACATACTTTTTGCAATGTACCCAGACTTGTTACAAAAATTACAGTCTAGATATGTGCTGCGATAGTTTTTTGCTGTATGATTATCCCGATCGCAACGAAAACAGGTTTTTTATATCGAGTTTTTTTGTAATCGATTCTAGATCTAGGTTTTGATCAAAATATTGGTTGCTTCTAGAAGCCTTGAAAACGAGCATTTGTAGTGCGGTTATTTCTTCTTTAAGAGTGCTGATTTTTTGCTACTTTATGAATGTAAATATTTGTTATATATTTACTGCAGGTTTTTTTGAAACTTCTCTATGCGATCTATCTTTGAAGATTCAAGAGTGATAGCTTTTGCTGTTATATTGTCAAATTCCTACGTGTCGGACTGCAGAAGCTGCTCACAAATTAAATTACCACGGATGCCTCTAATAAATTGGGCTTGTAAAAATACATCTGCAATTAAAACGGCACAATCACAGGATGATATAAATTCGCATGCTGTAATATTTGTTTATAGTGATTTTGCCCGGTATGTTGTGCAAGCAGTATATTTTGTTTTGGACACAAATGCTTATTCAATAATGTAGCTATCGTTGCATAATCTAGTTTGTTTGGCATTTTCGGTGCTACAAGAGCCATATTTTGGGGTTTAAGACTTTATTTCGGGTTTTCATGTGAACAATAGCTTTGAATGAGGTGTACGTTAGGGTGGACCGAAAAAACAAAAAATGTTTTTTTCAAGTCGTAATACCGCGGAAAAGTTGCGAATTGGGGAGACTAAAAAGAGTAAAAAAAGAAATAAAATCGGTTTAGATCTTCCGGTCGCGCATGTACTCTAAAGTTTGCCGAAATTTGGAAAAATGCACATTTTTACGATAAATTTTAACAGTTTCAAATTAGCTTCTTCCCGAATGTAATAGCTCAAATTCTTATGTATTAGAACCACAGAAAATAATGTTTAAATATTATTTAAATCCGTCAACATCTTCCGGTCGCACATTGCCTTCAAGGTTAATAAAATTCTGAAAAAAAATTACAAATAAAGGTAGATCATAGTTCAAGAAAAAAATACTATCAACTTACGTGTTCTTTTTTTTTGGTTTTCTTTATTGATTACAAGGTTAAATGTTTAAAAACAAATTATTTTAGACCATTAGTAATATTTATAAACAGATTCTTTTGATTGAAAACACTAGGTTTTTGTGTAAAGAGTCGTAAGTCCAAGAAACTTTTGTTGAACGATTCAGCATCTCCATTTTTACTCATTCTTAGTTAAAAGTACTTTGAAATCTGATTTATGAGCAAAGTTAGGCATGGCTGACCTTGACTGCAGAGTCGTTCTGACAAAAGCATTTCTAGACTCAGGTCCGCAAACTTTCCCCGAGGCTTCTGTCACAAGCTTTAGAGATCGTTCAAATAGAGACCTTGTAGTGGAAATGTTTTCCTTGAACTATGATCTACCTTTATTTGTAATTTTTTTTCAAAATTTTATTAACCTTGAAGGCAATGTGCGACCGGAAGATGTTGACGGATTTAAATAATATTTAAACATTATTTTCTGTGGTTCTAATACATAAGAATTTGAGCTATTACATTCGGGAAGAGGCTAATTTAAAAATGTTAAAAATTATCGTAAAAATGTGAATTTGTCCAAATTTCGGCAAACTTTACAGCACATGCGCGACCGGAAGATATAAACCGATTTTATTTCTTTTTTTTACCCCTTTTTAGTCCCCCCAGTTCGCAACTTTTCCGCGGTATTACGACTTGAAAAAAATTTTTGTTTTTTCGGCCCACCCTAGTGTACGTAAGTATCTGGAAATTTCGAATTTAAAAGTTGACACTTAATTTCGGTATAGAATTCTTCTAGGTGTAGTTCTACTTGAACAGATGTAGTTGAAGGGTGTAGTTTTGATACAAATATAAAAACCGCTACTTTAACCAATTTGCCAAAAAAGTCGTTCTTGCATTTTCTCTACACAATGCGTAATTTTTGAGTGAATAGAGACAGAAATGTATTGATTGAATTATATACGTTTCTGCTTGTAGTTCACGAACGGCTGGGCCGATTTTAATTTTTTTAATGTAAAAGTTTGAAGATTTTACATTCTTTAAAATGTTGTGGTGGATGTGGTTGGGGGAAGGGTGGAAGTTTCCCACCTGATTAGAATCGGTTATTAATTGTCCCCCTCCAAAACAAAATCGACGCGTCTCAGCGATTTTTGATAATTTTACTAATTAAAGAGTTATTCAAGGTGGGAAGTATTGAAATAAAAGCTCTGTATGTAGTTTACTATTGATTGTTACGCTGAGACAATATGTTATCTGAGATTCAAACAGCTGACTAAGAATAAATAATTAGTATTTCTCTCTTACAGTGGTTGTTGAGTATGAATGTTGATTATAAATTGTAGGTTTTAATGAATAACGAATATGTAGATTCTAATGACTTATGGTCAACTTATCTTAACAGTAATTGAAGTGAATAAATGACTATTAAATGAAAGAATGTGTTTGAATGCATGTCTAACGAATTACTGCCTCGAGAGTGGTGAAGCCACCCTCTATATAAGGTTGAGCGGGGGAGCCCCATCAGTTGTATTTCAAGGGGTTGCAACAGTGGTAGAATTTATAATTTATTAGGTCACACATGTGTATATATTCAGTCAATTCGTGCATTGACGTTACACTAATAACTTATAAGTGTTGTGTTCAGGTAAGAAGACCTGTATACTTTTACCTACTGCAAGCAACAGTTATATATTTTTTTAAATACTTCTAATATAAATCAGTTTGTAAGGGTCGGGTAAGTTACGATTTATTTATAATAATCACATATTTACATAAGGCATGTGTGAGACTGCTCTCCTCCACTCAAAAGAGTTGCTTGAAAATTTGTCCAACTCTTTTCGCACTGTCCAGAATGTTTCCATTCATAAATAATGACCTTTGTTAGTTCAAGAAAAAACTATTATACTAATATGTTCATGTACTTACAACTAAATATGTGATACTTTAAATTACATAAGAAAATAATCTGTTATATTTTGTATTCCAAATACTATATAGCGATTGGGTAAGTTACCCATTTAAAAGTGTATCATTCTTCTCTAATAACACCTTCTGCAACAACATTTAAAAGGAAGAAATCCTGAACGTCAGCTAAAATCGTTTTATTGCTGTTTCTACTTACTGACTCTTATTAGTTGTGGTAGATGTGAATCTAGTTTAGTAATATATACTCATATCAAGAATCTCTGTGCGGGCAAATCTTTTTCTAAACTTTTCTTAACACTTAATAATAATATATTTCAAGTAGTAACAAGATATTAAACAAAATATTAAAGAAATAAGAATACAACAATTAAAGAAAAAAAAAACTAAAATATTTGTATTTAAAAAATAAATTGTAGATGGTTAGCATATCTGTCCGTGCTTTCACCCAATAAAATCTTAAGTGTATTTGTTGAGATAATTTGGTAAATAATTTCTAAACACCTTGTAATTTTTTGTTTTTTCGTGTATTCCAAAGCTTTCTGAATATTATGAAGCTCGAATTTTATACAAAATGCATATTTTAGCATTTATCGTCTGTTTATTGCATTTTTTGCATATTTTTGTTCAGATTTCCCTAATTTTATGGCATAATTTGTCAAACTTACGGAAAATTTTAGTAATTTATAAATTTAAAAAAGTTACATTTTTCAAGAAACAGGTAGGTTTATATTACTGTAACTGTCCTAATCTTTGAATTTTATTTATGGCCCTAATAGTCTAATCTTTTAATTGCTTTTAATAAGGAAGTATGCGGATTTTAATATTTCTAGTTTTAGTCACGCAGAAAAAAATGTGAAAGACAAATCTTTTCTATTACATTTGTCTATAAAATAGTATTGTTGAAAATAATGTTTTCGAAGATATTCACGTGAATCCGACCCTAAAAATGTATTTTTGCTGCCTTTTTAAATTAAGTTGATGCTTTATATTTTAGTACGGTGATTTTAATTTTAATTTTGTTTAATAGATCTCAAGTACAAGAAAATATTTGATAGACCAATATTGTGAAACTCCTTTTCACAAAAGAAATTGAAGCGGCCATTGTCAAAAGAGGGTATATGCAAAATTTCAAATTGCTGTAAAACATTTGTAAATTCTTTTCTTTTTTTAACAGAAAGCGGTAAGATCAATTTGTAGAAAAGTCAGGAGAAAACTTTCATCACTAAAGTCATAAACAATTTCCTTTTCTTTTTGTTAGGCAGTTTTTTTAACTTTACCAACAATTTGATTTTTGTTACGTATCCTCTTTTAACAATGACCGCTTCAATTGTAGAAAGGGAGATTTCATCAATGTATCGCAGACACCTATAAGAAAAGTTTTATTAGCTAAATCAACAAAAAATTAAGAGGAGGCATTCAAATTCGATTTATGTCAAGCTATGCTTGCATCGAATCCTAGTTTTAAGACCTTTCTTGAAAAATACTTTAAAAAAGCATTCCGGATGAAAGCACTTTAAGAAAAAAACCCTGGATTATAAAAGTCAATTTTTAAATTTAAATTTGGCACCCGTATTTTTAAGTTTAAGATATAGAGGGTGGGTAGAATGATGGCGAGGAGCGGTGAAAAACATATAGAAAACGTTATTGTGTTTATGTGAAAAAAAGCATTGTGGATTTTTGTGTAAAAATAATAAAAACAATTTGAACTTTTTTTGAATTAAACCGGCAAGGCCTACAGGATAAATATTATACCGAAGCAATATCTGGAATTAAGACAGGTTTGGAAAATATCATTTATAATGTTGCTGACGAAACGATAGATGTACGTGGTTGTTATATAGCAAATTTATTAATTGGCATTTTATCTGAAAATTCTGTAACCAAACCCTTTTTAATTGCTGTCAAAGAATTGGAGAAAACAAATAATGTAACTATTAGTAGATTTATTCAAGAACGTTGGATCGATATATTTCCAACGAACGCTATAGCAAAATCATATTGCAGCTCACTGATGCTGCAGCAAACATGGTTAAGGTTGGAATACATTTACATACATTTTGGACATCTTTCAGAGTATTTTGCAAGAAATTCCTGCATATGCGTATATTTCACTTAAATGTTTTTGCATATAAATCCGAGCTTTAGTTGTTACAATATGAAAAAATCAAAATGTCAAATTCATACCAAAGCCTGGTGATTCGGAGAAATCAAATATAAACAGTTTTAGACTCATTGGTTTATTGCCTAAGTGAAGAAAAATTTTAAACAAAATTGTAACGGTCATCTGTTCCGCTTTCGTTACACGAGCCAAATTAGTCTGTGGTATCAAAGTGTATTCGTAGGTTTTGTAGTTTTTTTCTTATCTGGACGGTTGGATACCTTGAATACATGACGAAACTAAGAGTTAGATACTTTTGGTCCTCTTATATGCTTAATCAGTTTTGGGTTTATAAATTTAATTTTGATAATTTTGCTAGTATAGTAGACACCAGGTATAATTCTTTCAATGTTTAAAATAACTTTCTTTATAGATTGGAATTTAAACAGCTTTATTAGTTTGCGTCCCTTGAAATGGTATTTGGTTTCGGATCCTGAGTTGTGTAAAGGTTTCTTGTTAATATAATAATAACTCTCTGGAATTCGCGGAAATCTCAGCAGGGGTTGCGATCTTTTTGGGATGCGGAGCGGGGAACTGCTTGGCGAGAGCAGACGAGGCGTTACCAGCGATTGTTTCGTCCTGGAGTGCAAAACCCTATCCTAGGGATAAGTTCTTTTTGAATTCCTCAAAATTAATTGAGGTTTCTTCGGATTCAGTTTTGTTTCTTCGGAGCCGTAATTTCTAAAAGCTAATTTCGATATTCTTGAATTATTACGTACGCCTTCATTGGTTGCGGATGTTGGGAATCACATCTAGTTTAAGGGTTTGCTTACCTTCTCTAGAGGAAACATATTCTCCCAGCGCAGATTTCTGAAGACATCTCTGTCAGATTCAGCGATGTTGCTAAGTTCAAGTTCAAAGAGGTGTGTTATACTGGCTTCAAGTTAACTTGATTATAATAATCATATCAAAAATCTTGTGTAAAATCTACCGATTTGATATTCCATATTTTTTGGTGCCAAATCTCTTGATTGAAAAAAAAAGAGTTTTTTGTTACAATCTCATATTCTGATAATCCCCAATTTTTATAATATTTTTTGAGTTTAAATTATTATTTTAAGGTAGCTTTTACAGTTTCTTCGTTTTATGTAAATTGTGTTCACGGACCTAAATTGAATTTTTTTTGGGTGCCGATTTTCTAAGGTCTTTCTTAGCTTCTGCAGCCAGTCAGATCTGAACTGCTTGAAGAGGTTTGGTAAGACTATTTTTTTATGTTTCAATTTGCGTCCGGAACCGGTTCTGGTATTACGAAGTTAATATTCTCTTTAAATGTCAAGTGAAACTTTGTTATTATACGTTCCTTGCTTTTTTTTGTTGTGCTTACAATTTTTTTTATATTCTTAATTCTGATTAATTAATTAAAGTTATAAGTTTCATTAAATTTAATTTTCTTTTTCGAATCTTTTGAGAATTTTAATTTTACTATTATAAACTTATGTCGGCGGTATAGATTATGGACATCGAGTGTGCAGGCCAGATAAACTTTTTTCTATTTTAATGAAAGCTTTTCAATTTTGAATTTCGTTGTTAAAAATGCATTTAAAATTTTTGACTTATTTTGTTAAGTATTTAGAATTATTAAATTGATTAACAATTTATTACTGGGTATAATTAAAAATTATAAATTTAGAAAGTTACAATGCATTTAAAAATCTTTGACTCACCTGTTAATTAGTTATGGTTATTGAAAATTGAATAACAAGTGGGCACGATCAAACGATGAAAAAGTCGAAGCGTTTGCTGAACACCTTTTTAACGTATTTACTCCACCAGTCCTCGAAAAGCTCCAGGGTAAGATTTAATCGTAGGCGATATGTGTCAAGTTAAATCTTAGATCTTTAATTATGTTTATGCTGGTGACGTGACCTGGAGCAGACAAGGTTCGATCTCACTATCGAATAATTATCTTTATTATTTATCATTATTGTGTTTAATATAGAGCCTTCAACCGCGTTGCCTTCGAATAAATAAAGTTAATCTTCCTCTGGTAAGTACAATTAGGGAGTGTTTGAGTGTTGATGTACAGCTTTTTGCATAAATAATGTCGCAAATCATTTCTTCAATGAAGCAGTTAACTGAGTATACGAAATCTAATTTTACATTAATTATCCAAAGTCGTCTTATTGGGCTCTTAGGGAACAAATTTTATGTAATTAATGCTAAATCAGATGTTGTGTATTTGATCAATTTATTCATTAAGAGAATGTACTGTGACATTATTTATGCAAAAAGCTGTACTGTCAACGTTATACAGTACCCTTTTTCTGATGTAAATGCACCTATATACAGGGTGTTGTACTTCTGAGTATTTATATACAGGGTGTTAGTCAGCGAGGAGCTGCGTTGACTGATACATTGTTTTCTTTTTGATTTATAGCTTCTGGGGCCCTTTTGATTAACATCTTTACATCTGACTCAAGTTTCTATGAGCTTGAGTTTATTATTTTACAGTTTTGAGGTAGGTTCATCTAGAACCAATTTGAAAATTATTTACCAAATTATCTCAACAAATAAACTTAAAAATGTTTGGGTCAAAGAACGGGCAGATATGCTAGCAAATGAAGCTGCTAATAATAATATGATAATAATATTAAATTTGATCAAATTCCTAAAACTTTTGTTAAACATAAAATTAAAAATATGATGTTGAATAAGTGGGATAAGAGATGGGAAACAGCTAAGACGCAACTGATTTAAAAATTAATATGTATGTATACAGATTCTTACTTAATAATTCTTAATAACGTAAATAAAAAAATAGACTTGTTCCTCTTTGAAAGTGGGATCTTATAGATTTGCACACAAAACTAGCTAACTCAATCAGTTAGTCTTAGATTTGTATACCAGAACAGTGTAACCGTCACTAAACTGCGTTTAAAAGCAATATATCTTGGGTCAATTCCTGATGGCTTTGAAAAAGCCTTCGATAATTATAGATTATAGATTTCCTTCTGAGTGTTACGAACACTGAGTTATTGTCGATATTGGAACAGTTCAGTTGCGGACTAATATGTATAGATACGTGTTATTATCTAAAGTGTGTTGGGTAGGCAGATGTGACAATAAAAAAAAAACTAATATTTATTTACATAGCTTCTTCGCTAACGTTGCAGCCTTAAGTATTAGTTATAACTTTTCTTTAATGTAAATATTTCCATTTGTTAATTAATACTTTATACTCTTTGTTTAGATGGGAAAATTTAATGTTGAAAAAAATCTACGCATTGTAACACGATGGATGACGCTAATGGGAACATGGCCAAAAAATAACCCCTCAAACTGGTACCTAATTCGTGGTTCTACCACAATACTCTTTATAGTATTATTTTTGCTAACCACAATAAGTCAAGCTTTAAAATTCGCCGACATTGAAGGTACCAGTTATGCATTAAGCTGCTCACTATCAGCATTGCAGACCATCTTAAAGTATATACTTTTGTTTACCAAGAAGAAGGATCTTTTTCACTTAATAGAAATGTTAGATAAACCCATATTTTCTTTACACGATGACCACTTAGATATATTTTTAATAGAGAAAATGAAAACGTACAGATTTTTTCAATACGTGTTTTTATATTCTGCTATGGGTTGTGCAGCGACAATGGCTGCATGTCCAGTTTTGAGTACGACAGCTGTGCGACCTCTTCCAGAACCTTTTCCTATGGATATGGAGAAACACTCGTTTTTAATATATATTGTAGTTTTTTTGTACCAAAGCTATGCGGTTATGTTAATCGGCATAAGCCTCGGCTGTTTTGATGGATTAGTGTTGTTTTTCAATTCTATAGCAAGTGCTCAGTTGAGAATCTTAAGAGAGAAAATTATGGAGGCAACTAACTTTGAATCGCTCGATCTTGAAAATGTGCAGATTCAAGATTTAGACACTATAGTTAATAACTCATTGAAAGACTGTGTTATCCAACACGTTGCAATTGAAGGGTAAATAGAAAAATAAATTATTAGTGATGTAGTTACCAAGCAGTCCTCTATTAGAAGTACTTAGGGGTTGTACTTAGTACTTTCAGAGAAAACGGTACAAACTGAAATTTTAGCAAATTCTGGAAGCAGATACAAATTCTATTTCTTTTTCTAGAGTGGTTATAGTTATGTAACTCATCAGTAATTTTGTGATGCCAGAGAGAAAAGTTAAAAATTAGTTTTGTAATAGAATTTACTAGCATTAATTATTGTAAATTAGCAAGCGAATAAATTCACTATTAGTTGGGAATTAAGAGAAAGGCCCCCTTCTCCATATTTTGCCTTTTTTGAGCATCAGTTACATGTCGTTATGGGTTTATGTGCAGACCGCAATACAAAATCAAATGGTAGAAAATATTAAACCATCATTAGATCTTAGACAATCCCTTTTGCAAATACTGCCGAGAGTAAATTTTTACCTGCGTTTTACTGGTCTTAAAAGTATCACCAGCAACTTTGTAAAGCTAATACTATACTTTCTAAACAGGAGCTAAAACACTCTATTCGTCTTACCAATACATTACAACCCAATATTTTGTACCAAGAACAATCTAGAATTTCTTCTAATCCTTCTACGCAAGATCAATCGTTTGTTTTCGTTTTCATTTTAAAACTTCAGAGCGAACCTTTGAAACTTGGACTGGTTCAATCTAGCTTAGAAGTCTGCAGATATTCTGGCCCCTATGTGATGGCATAAAATTGTGTTACTTATTGTTTTCAACTGACAAAAGATCTTGAATTTAATCCTGCTTATTTAGTCCCAGTTTGGTTTGGTCCTGGAGTTTCTAGATTCTTAGTTCCCCGGGCCAGTACAACTCTGATACCTTAAGTCTTTGGTACCTATATAAAAAATCTCATCATCGTAATGCCAAATGGGAGGCAAAAGAATTTGTCAAATTAAGTGCCATTATTTTTTCTTATAGTTTATTGCCTTGCATAAATAAGTATCATATTTTGTTTCACATACTTATTTTGATATTTTTAAATTACATCGACTGAATAAATAGAAGTGCTTATTTGGATATCTTTCTTTGCTACGTTTAGAATTATTTTGCTTACCTTTTTCGACTAGAACAAATTAGGTTACTGTACGGTAACTATAGAATTTTATTAAAAGTTGTAAGCATCTAACAGCTTCTATTCTTGTAAACTTGGTAAAAGCATCAACTGCAACATAGGTGTTGTTGTTTGATGGCCTGCAAAATGAACCTACATAAGTAACCCAAAGGATTGATCATGGTTGATCAATTTTTGCATTCAGAGTCGACTCATGTAAGACACTGTTTTCCAATTTTCATCTGCTTGCTTTTGTAACAAGATAGTTCCTAGCCCATCCTTTCTGGCATCGGGATGTAGTTCGATCTTCAGCTTTTCATCAAAAAGTACTAACATTGCTATTTTGCCTAATTTTACTTTTAAACGCTCAAGTGGATCTTGTTGCGTTTTACCATAAAGCCATTGAGTAGATGGTTTTGTTAGTAAGTTTTGCGTGTTCAGTAAACACCTTAATAAGCTTAAAGAAATAATATGTTAATTCAAGAAATTTCCTTCCGTCATGTGCTTCTGTGGACAATCCTGGAGTTTCCTACTGCTAATAACGGATCGTACATATTCAACTTCAAGTTTGAAAACTGAGCATTTTCTTTGTTTATTGTCAGACCAGGAGCCTATTGCATCAAGCTACTTTGCAGTCTCCCATCTTTTATTTTGCAATTCTTAGTAAAAAATACATTACACCCAAAGGCAAGATTGCGAAGTAAATATGAGCAATACTTCATAAAAGGTATATTTTATTTATTGTCTATCGCACAAAAAAACAATCCCTGTCAGTTAAGTAATTGATAATTAAAAACTTTTCAAAGTGCAAAGTAAAAAGCGTCGCTGCTGACCTAAAGATCTTTAGCACAGTTCCAAATTATTCTAGGCCTTCGTTTATGCCTTGGGAGATTATTAGAACATCATCTTAATATGCCAAAACAAGCGTGAATCTTATTCGTCCTAGGTGCATTTGCTAAGGTCAAATCATGATTCTCCCTGTTGCAGTGAAGCAGTAGAGGCCACTGTAGGCTTATACCGTTTTGGCGTGATTGGAATTTGGTAATTCGATAAAGTAAACACTGCATACAGTCAAGGGTTAGGATAGGATGAGTTTGATAGAAAACTTGCTACAGAATTTTCTGCAATCTGCCAGACCTGGTTGCTCCGGAGAGAATTATAGAGAGATCTGCAAGGCTCCGTCGTTGTTCCGCGCCAATTCCTACTATTGCGACCCACCACGTGCAGTGGTTAACTGAAATGGAATTTTTATATATTGGTAATGACCGTGTAAAGTTATAAACGCAGTGCTCGAACGACTTTCCTTTTTTATTTGCAAATGGTGAAATCAGATTTTCTGTCTGACGTAAAACATGTGTTACCTGCTAATTTCTTCAGTTGATCGTTTACACTGGGTACTGGATAATGATGTTTATCAGTTAGAGAATTTGCTTCTTGGTAAATTTGTGGATTAGGTACATTGCGAGTCTAATGTAACAGGGTTCTAACTACACCAAAGCAAAGTGTTAGAGAATAGAGATTGAAATCTTGGTAACTTGTATTTCTATAATATATCAAATTTATTAAATGCAATTTTCCTGGCAGTAAGAGATTTTTTTATAATAAATAATTAAATGTTTGATGTCAGCTTGATTCATGCATGCAATAAAAAACAATTTTGGGTGGCAGTTAGAACTATGAAGGTCTGGAATGAAACTGTTTTTACTAAGTTCTATCTGAAAATTGTAGCTTGAAATGAGATATAAGTTTAGGCAAATTAAAGTACTTATTCAAAACTGAAAAAATAAGGAAAACACAAGAAAGAATCTGTTTTATAATCTACTTCTTTTAGGAATGTCTTATGATGAATAATCTTATCTTCTAAATCCTCCATCATGGTTTATAAAAAATTCTAAGTAATAAGATCCTATCTGTACATGTTTAAAAGAGGTAAGGTCGTATGTGCAATTGCAGATAGGACCTTGTCGTATCGAAATACAAATTTGGTCTGTTAGAACTTTAGCACTTTGTTATCTTGGAAAAGGATAGAGATACATCAAAACTAAAGCCAGAACCGGATTGAGCGAGTCACGTAGAACTTTTCGTAGAAATGTCTGTTCGAACTTTGTTAATATGGAAAAATTTTTCTCACGGTACTAAATACAACCCCTGAGTAGATTCCAAGTTGCTGAAATAGATAGTTATATTTAAGAACCTTTCTGATATCTAGATTCAAGGAATTCTGTGCGTAATATCATTCTCAGCCTGCAATTTAAAAACATACATTAGATTTGTAACTTAAGAATTTTATTATTTCCTTTTTGCATTTTAAATTCCAAATGTAGGCTGCTAAATAAACGAAAGAAAAGAAATTGTAAATATATTAGGCGCATATAAATCCTACAAAAAAGTAAAGGTTAATTATCATTATCAAGTAATATTAAGGTTGTCTGATTCCAGATGGTCATCTGCTTTGATACTCCGTTTTCGGAAATGGTGCGTTTACGGAAACATTTTGGGTTATTCTTTGTTGTAATTTTTGTAATCAAGCGGATGGCCATATATTAAAAAAACCTTTTGTATATTGTTAAACAACAAACAAGTTTTTAATTAAGTAAATAATAGATTTTATTAAATATTAGATACATCGAGTCTATCCAAAAGACGTTTTCCCTTATATTTCTGGTCCAGTTATTAATAAGCCTGCTTTTAATCTGCATCTTAGGTTTCATGGTTGTCTGGGTAAGTTTCGAAACGTAATGTAGTTATTTAAATATCTCACATCCAAAATCACATAGGTACTACTTTTGTTTCTTTTAGATGCCACTTACTAGCGGTTACTTCATGGGCTGTTTCACATTCTTTGTGGCTATATTAATTGAATTATCGTTACTTTGTGTTGCTGGAAATGAAGTTACACTTCAGGTGAGTAAGGTTATATTAGCATAAAATTATATACAGAGTGTCCGACAATTAGAGAAACAGCTTTATGTGGCCATATTCCTCTTGTAAAACTGCGACCAAAATGTTTATCGAAAAAAGTTTTTGGATGTGTAATTGCTTCTCGAAAAAGCAATTTAACAACTTTAAATCTGGCAACATAGGACGAACATACAAACAATAATTATTAAGATCTAGTAACCAAACAAGATTTAAAACAAATTAATAAACTTAGAAATTACAAATTTACTCAAATTGATAGTAAAAATTAAACTTAGTACATATAACTTAGTTTAACAAATATTGTAACTGTTCGTTACTCGTCGTCATAAAATTATTTAAATCCCGCCAAGATTTCATTATTCTAAGTTGATACGAGAGTGTCATAAAATAATGTGGATGCATACTCTCGACTTATTTAAGTTAATTTCTATAATTTATTGTTGAATTCAAAATTTGATCTGTTCATTTATTAATTTGAATTAGAAATTCTACATTTTTAAGTTTTTCTTATTTAAAATCATCCTTTGTAGGAAAATGCAAATTTTGTTGTCCTCGGGGAATCCCCGAATGAAGTGCCCTTGAACAGTCCGATTTTAACATTTTGTTGAACATTTGTTATTCTTCCGTATAAAACTTTGTTTGTGTTTGATGATTCTTTAGAAATTCTAATTTAATTTAAAAAAGCAAAAACATTGATCTTAGATCATTGACTTTTTCTCCAGTTAAATATGTATAATTTTAGTCATTTCACATTTTGAAATTTGGCGTATGGGTGGACACTTTTCTTAGGCGTAGTCTTTCCGGTTTCTTCTAGGAAAAGGACATTGCGAATGAAGTTGCACAATCAACAGGTTGGTTGCCATATTGGTGGTAATAATTTTGCAATCAGAACTAGAAGATTTTTTCAGTGGAGTCTGAATAAATATTGTGTTAGTGAGTTTCTTCGAGCGTTGTGAATTTTTATTTTAGCCTGTGTATTCTGTTATGGTTGTTTATGATCTGGAAAAACCGAGATTATTGAATGGTTTCCAAAATATATTCGTTGTAGGGGTGGATCCACTAATGGTCTTTAAAGTTGCGTCAAGTGAAAATCCCGACATTTATCATAAAAAAAAACCAAAATAATTTGAATTTCCTATCACTCTGAGCTAGGAATTCAACAGAGGTAATATCGTTTATAACCTCACAAATTGGTGCGGTATACAATGGTACTGGATCAACAATCAAAATCTAGCAAACAGCATTAAATGTAGATCCTCAGAGGAATGTGATAAAGCCAGGAAATACATATCTCTGAGTTAAACTGTGTTTTGTTTTAACGTTATTTTTTTAAATTTCTTCATACGACAAATTGAAACTTTTGTTGTTATACTGCAATTTGATGACATTTATTGGTTTTTTAATTAATTAGTGGTTATTGTTAAAATCCACTTGTTTTAACAATTGAAGAATGTTCAATATGGTGAATATCCAATTGTTTTATTGACATTATTGCTGTTGATAATATCCACTTGTTCAAAGATCAAATATATTCAATATTATGAATATATATTTGTTTATTGATAATTAAGTAGCTATTATTGATGTTTATTTGTTTGTTAACCTAGCTGTTAATTAAACTAGGGTGACGTCACCTATATTTAGTGAGGATTATTTAAAATTAAAAAGGTTTTTCACTCATGTTAAAGAGTGGCCTTCCCTTTTTATTCGTTTTTGTGTTGTTTGTGTGTTTGCGATAAACATACTGATTGAATAAAACTGTATATCATTTTTTGTGACTTATATCTTATTGATAAACACCGCATCTGTTTTGGAATTTTGAGTTTTTCTTCTAATTTAAACAAAAAGTTCTGGCGTCCAACATATTATATCGATGAATTGGTTTAAGATATAAATTAAATAACAGATCTGTGGTTTATCATAGTGTTGGTAGATCCCAATTTAATTTTAAAACTGTCTGACACCCACGATCCAAAGTGAGATGAGTCATCATTAGCCGGATTGTTTCTAATAAGTATTTAAGTTATTTGGTAAGTAACCCTTTAATTAAAAATAACTTTTTTAAGCTACTGTTACAATGTTCAAATTGTCGACGTGAAGCTGTTGATAATCAATTGGAACCACTACTACGTTTAATCTTATCTACAATCTTACTGGCTCTCGACGCCAACGTTCGAGACAAAAAAGGCTTACACTTACACTTCTCGTTTTGTGTTTTACAATGCAGTTGTCCACAGTTACCAGGGAAAATTTCTTAAAATTAGGTCCTAATTGCTCTTTAAATAATTTTTTTTAATGCTTTCCGTTTAACAATAATATTAAGTAATTCTCATAATCAATCAATGTTTGATTTTTAAATTCCTTCCAAAATGTTTAAATTAGCTTGGCATGAGAAGCTTATAATTGCGTCCAAAACTTTTTTGATTTTGAAGATACGGCCAGGAGGATCAACAGGAAGCATCGTTAGCAAAATAAATGTTCTTTGGTTTTATTAATTCCCGTCTCCTAAATGGGATTACAGCTGATACCTGTGAAAGTCCACTTTTGGAACTCCAGTATCTTCACGTTTCGAGAATAGCAATCAAAAACATATAAAACTGTTCAAGTTTTTGAGTGTTGGTATGAAAGTCTGACGCAACATCTGTTTGTGTCGTATACAGATTCATTTGCTCAGCAATACAGATAAGAAGATTGGAGTCGAATAACTTTCTGAAATACTGCGCAGGTGTTTCAATAAATGTTTCAGCGGGTAACTGACCTTGCCAAGCTGGTATTTGGTAAGAAATCTCGCTTGACCTTTTCCAATTCAGAAATAATCTGCATGAATTTGAAGTTGTATTGGAATTTTGGAATTCTTAGAAATTGAAGTCGAAAGCAGTAAAGACTGAACCGTGACCGTTATATCTAATGAATTGGACATACCACTTTCATTCTGGTCGTCGAGATCTTCACTAGAAGATGAATCTGCAGAAAAATCAAATAATTACCTATACAAAAAAGGAATTTTCGAAAATTTCTACCTAAAATTGAATTCGGTTAGTGTGTTTTATCAGCAATGTTATCATCATCTTCGTACCCATCTTCACTTTCTTCTGGCGGGATACAAATCAGAACTTGCTTTTGTCTCCCGTAAAATAACTTTGGATCTATTTTTGGTAATGTACAGAATCGGTAACAAATCTTTAAGTATGTTTGTACAATTAATTACTTTACCTATGAGAGTACTGAATTAAATATTGTTACGTATTCCGTGAACAATCACAAAACCTTTTTAATAAGTCCCGACCTACCACTACTTTAATTTATATATTTTTATTTATTTAGCGCACGTTCCACAATTCAAATATTATCATAACACAGTGTAACTGCAATTCTTCTTAGTGAAGAGACCTCTGACCATTTGACTGATAGTTCTTCAAATTAAATTGTAGGTAGACTCAAGTCTATTACACTGTTAGGAAAAATCTTCCCTTAACGTGTTAGTAACTTCTGTAAATAACAAAACATATTTTTCTTATTTTTAGTCTTTTCCTATTGTCAATACGTTATTCTTTTTAGAAATTAATTTTATCGTCTTTCTGTAGCATAAAAGCCCTTTGGTTTAATGCCCCTTGACATGGTTACATTTATGGCTTGGGAACATAGAAGATTAGACTTATCGAGAAGTAGTTCAAGTGGTTGGCTAGTTTCTATTAAGGTGATAATTTGCCTGAGTGAAAACCTCGCGAATAATTTCTGTCATCGCTAAATATCCTATCGACAATCCCTGGAATATACCAGACGTGTCGCTACCGTACCGCATCTCTCAAAAACCTCGCCAGCCCGGCGGACCTACCAAACGAATTTACATCGAACTCTCAGTAAACTACCGTATCGTCTTTTTCGTTATACGTTAACATTTTATCGAATTTCTACAAGATTTGCCTTGCTCTTTATGGATACTTAAGACAATTCAAATATTTCTTTAAATTACAAACGTATGTGAAAGTCGTCTATTTCTAAGCATTAATGTATTAACTATAAGTTAAACTTTATGTAAACCAGTGCCGTGAGTTAAGTGTTTTCTGTGCCAACAAATTGGTTCTTTATTGGATTAGTTCCAGTTATACGGTAAATAATTTACTCTTTTCAAACTATCTTTTATGAAGAAGCAACGTTGACGCATATAACTTGTCAATGTACAGACGCAATTATTTGCGAATACACTTGCACAAAATCGTCTCGTCACCAGCCGCTTTGTATAAAAGTAACCTACAGCCAAGGTTACTGAAACATCGCTTTACAGTGGTAAAGAACCTTATAAAATCCTTTCACAGTAGTGAAAAGCTTTATACTATTGGTTAATTAATAGGAACCTGTTGTTTTTCGATTTGTAACATAACGAACTTGTTCCTAAATATTATCAAACGTTTTATTAGTTTGTGAATTTATGAACAAAATTTAGGAATTCAATTCTTGGCTTGATCGTTTATTTATGTTAGGTTTTGATAACGTAAATTCTTGTTATTTTATAACTTGGTGGAATTGTTCTTGTTCAACGATTTATTTGAATCTGGATCCAAAGTTAAATGTAAAACACCTGCAGGTGACGAACCCCGTTAGATTATCGCTTCTGTTTATATTTTCCATGTTATATCATTCATGCTTCTTTCATAAATGACCGCCGAGTTTATAATATTTAAGGATGACTCACTGCCTAAATGTATGTATTGTCTTCACGTCACCAGCGTTTTAGGCAGTGCGCTGGGTTGTTAATTCGTAATTATTAATAAACTTGATGATGCTAGATTTATTTTGTCTGTACTTGTTTTTTATGTATTTTTACTTGTTTATCTAGTACTTATATGTGTTTGTGTACCTGCTTCGTGTATTCATTCAATAGTATACTAATAGATGTTATTAATTTATCTTTTAGCTTGTATTGTGCTATAAGCATACTTACAGAGTATTTCAGGAATCAGCTGTTCCGGAACCACGTGACGTTGACCTTCACATAGGGACATATTATTAGCTTATTGGTAGACATCTCGCATACTGACCTAGATACGAGGATCAGCTGTAGGGTCTTCCATTCAAAATTAGGTCAGCGAATGTCTATTGCAGCTGGCGCCCTCTCGATCTTGAAACCCCTAAGATTCTCGCATTATTATTACCTTCTACCGCCTGCTCTAAGCCTTCCTCGCCTACGACACGTCTTCGACTGCATAAAGGCTAGCATTACAACTGACGTACCTATTTTATGTATGGTTGCGATCCTGATGAGACACTAATCCCAGTTTTTTCCGTAACAACACCTGTTCAGTTTGAGTTTGGGAGATGAACCGACTAATTTCTTGTAATAGCAAAACTTATAACTTTGAGAATATAATTAATAAGTACATAACAGCTCCAAAATGTAAATATAATATAACTTTGTTTTATTGTTTCAGAGCGAGAAAATTGGGGATGCTTGCTATATGTCTCGGTGGTTCGAATGTGGACCATCAGTACGTAAAACTATATTTATAATAATGGAAAGAACTAAACGCCCTTTTAAATTGTCTGCTGCTAGTTTTGCGTTTCTTTCCCTAAATACTCTTATGTCTGTAAGATAAGATGTTCTAGTTTCAGTTGTATCGTGCATTATACAAAATTATTTGGTTTTAGGTCTTTAGAAGTTCATACTCTTATTTAACTGTTTTGAAACGAATGTACGGAGATTCCGCAAGGACATGATAAAAATAATCTAATCATGGAATAACAATAAGATGCTTACCATTAGTAATATAGAGGCAAAGTAGCATTGTGACATTTTAAACTCTACGTTGTATCAATAACATTAGTAGATAGTTGAAAAAATTATTTATTAGTAAAAAATAGCTCTATGTATTTAACGATTATATTATTACGCTGTTAGGCGGTAGTAGAAGTCATAACAAGAAAATAGATTTTAATACTGAATTTACTTTTAGACAATACATATGTAGATTAAAGCTTTATGTACTACATTATGTAAACATTACTTAGAAAAGAGTCAAATAAATAAAAAAAACTGCAATATTTATTGTAAATTAATTCAAATCTGTATAATCTAAATAATATCTTGACCAACAAAAGGAGTGGCCTACTTAAGATCTAGTTCTGTGTCAAATCGGTGCCGAATTTAAGTAACTACTTAACTCATTTCAATGAGTTAGGTTTTTTGATTTTTTAGTAACAATATCTATTACAGAAAACTATAGTTTGCCTTTCTAAAAACATTGTATAAGATCAACTGAGTCAAAGAGAAATTGTTCTTGTTGCAAATCTTTTTTATGACCAATTATCAAACTGGTCTCCAGTCTCCCGCAGGCCTCATCACCACCGCCGCAAGACGCAAAGGCAACCAGCATAAGCTCCTGCTACGCATGCAGCGCAACTCACCAAGAATTCTGTAAATCCACAGATTTTTAAAACATTATTAAGTACCAGCATCCTGGTATTAATGTAGAAGAATGTAACTCATTTACTAATACAAGTTAGTTAGCACCATTCATTACATAATACAGTAAAATTAGTTTCTGGAAAGGCAAGAATGAGGTAAAGATAGTAGTGGTGGAGAATGTCTACCTCTACTTTTTTTGAGTAAGCCTTTTTAAATTTTAATTTAACTATTAAAAACTTTGGAACGTTTTAGCAAATTTTGTTTCTTGTAAAATTCCAAAAAACAAATTTTTTATAAGAACTTTAACACCCTATATCTCGAAAACAATGGGGTTTTTTTCCTTAAAATATGATCAAGGAATCACCTTCAGAAGTTTGTATACTTTATTGCTTACTTACTTCACACCAGCAGGGTAACGTCATGGACGAGTATTACTCGAAGCATATTTAGTACGGTCATATTCGATTTTTCATAACGTTTTTGTAACACCTATATCTATTGCCTATAAGACTGCAAAACGGTAAACTAAAGCTAATTACAATATAATACCTTAAATCTAGGTTGACAAAAAGTTTTATAACAGAGAAAATAAATTATTTAAATAATTTTATTAATATTAGTTCTTTAGAAATTGCAGAAATGGAGGTGATAAAAGTAAACTAAATTCTAGCATTAAATAAAATCTAAAAATGTACAATAAGATTTAAAATTATTGTGCAAACAAAACGCTGCCTTTCTACTGCCCTTTCAGCAACTCTTAATAATTTAAAAATGGCAATAACTACTGCAGAAACAAAGCATGGGTCATCTTCAAACATATTTTTATTCAGCTATCCAAAATGTTTTAATTTTTAATTGATTTTTAGTTGATAACTGGTTGACAAAAAGGTTTCCTTAATATTTAATAGTCTTTTGGGTAATTTGGAAAATTATACAGTCTGGGATTATTGAGACTCATTTTCTATTTCTAAGAAGCTGATGACCCTTGTCAACTCAAGAAAAGATAATTTATGTCGTGCTTACAACGAAAGATATCATACCTTGAATTACATAGCAAAAACTGCCCTTTTTATTTGGTATTTATATATATTACCAAATAAATTACGAGTAGATAAATTACCCATTTGAAATAGATCCTTTTTGATCACTAATAACACATTTTATACAACACACATGTTTCTCCATAAGCCTTAAATTAATAGGAGAGTATCTTACACCTCAACCAAAATCATTTTATTGCTATTATATCTCTGTGACTTTTAGGTTAAAAAAATTCATGTACAGGTAAATCTGTCCTTTTTGTTAAGAAAATTTTTTTTTAATATTTTGTGTAAATGTCTTTCACGTGATCCTGTTTTGAAGTTAAAATAAATATCGGATGCTTCAAAAATCGCTGGACTAATTTTCGATGTTGTAATTTTCCTAAACAGCTAAGCACTAATAATATCTAAGCTTTTAGAGAAATTTAAAATGCAGTGATGGTATTATGCAGAGTGATTTGTAAATAACGAATTAAACTTTACCTGACTACACTGAATAGTGAAGTTCTTCTTTAATCTTGGCTATGAACGTTATTATTCAAGGGGCACATTTTGGAAAGGTATCAATAAAAGCATTGAAAGTGAGACAGTTTGGTCATATTAGTTTTCCCAAGTTTTGAACTCTTCTTGATCGTGACCTTCCAATTCAATTCTCGAACTCACCAAACTTTAAGACTTAAAAATACCACTCTTAAGGCAGTTTATTTCTAGCAAGATTTAAGGAAAAGTTTTTCATTGCAGTTTAGTGGTGTCTTTGTCTTATACTGTATGTCTTCTAAACTTAGAAAACCGAAGAAGTACTACGACATGTACCCGATTATCACTGATAACGATACATATCGAAATAAATGCTTTAAAAACCTATTGAGTGTCAATGGAATTTGTTTAAAGGTTAAGATTTCATGATCACAGCAAATACTATGACGAAAACTGCAGGTAAAAGCCCTGATGTGCAACCTGTAAACAGCAAGGTTTCAAATTAAACAAGTATACAACTAGGGAAACATAGTATATACGTTTTATAAAATGTTTATAAAATTTCTTCCATAATATAATCTCACAAATTTTCCAAATTTACTAATTCGCCCACCAAATGAGACTGAAACAAATAGCAAAAATGCGAAACATAAATATAAATGATACAAAAGCTACAGGTACTCTAATATCTTCATAAGAATCTTTGCTTTTGCTGACTCTATTTTAAAGATGCTCAAGCTGATCAATCTCACGTTTAGGCTAACATTCTCGCTTTTGGCTGACAATGGATTTAATGCACTGGTCGCCACAGCAACGGTTATGGTATTTTAGAAACCAAATAATGATCATCTTCTTTCAGTGCTTTCGTTGTTTCAGTGGATGGCGGGTGTGGCTTCTTTCTGCTCCTTTGTTTTTCGTAAATTGTAGCTTCTGTCTATCCATTGACTCTCACCATTGTTTTTGCCGCCACAATTCCCTGGACAGGGTCGTCTTAACAGAGCGTCGGCATATCGGTGTATCATGCCAAATTGATGCTCAGTGTGAAAGTTGTACTCTTATAACTTTTCTTTCGAACGTAGCTGGAGCATTGCAAAGACCGAAGGGCGTGACAGTCAACTGACAGAACCCTTTACCAGTTGAGAGTATGGTTTTCTCCTCGTCTTTTCCTTCAACTTTAGGTAAAGTGTAAAAAGCCTTTTGAATTCTAAAAAGGGACGTCGATACGAGGCAATGAGTAACTGGTTTTTTTACTTACATTATTTAGATAAATTGGTTTTTCTACTGTAGCTGCTTTGACTATAGAAACAAACTTCAAATAAAAAAGAAACTCAGAGTGACATTCCTGTGAGGGATATTTGAAAACATATTGATAATAAGTTTAACTAGTTTAAGAAATTAACAGAAACCTTATTTCCTAATTAAAAACAAATTATCAAGGAAATGTTAGTTATTGATTTTTTGGGAAAAGATTCCTCATAATGCAAATAGACTGAATATCTACCAAAATGCAGCTTTTCCGCAATTAATTGCGGGTGAATACTTGTTTTCATTGGACAAGTCGAAAGTCAATAAAGGTAAATGTTTAAGTGGGAAAACCGAAAATTTTAAAAGACATAAGAAACGAACATTATGGAAAACGTCGATAAAATTATAGTATTTGCAACAATTTTCTACTTAATAGGTTGTATTGAATTATTTATTTGTATGCGTAATTTAAAAAAACTGTTATAAGAAATTCTGTCTTGGTAGCAATCACAAATAAAAAAAACTCGTTGTGAAGGTAAAAATATATTGTTACCGTTGTCCTATTTGCGTTATTTTTGTTACAAGTGCCTGTGCGGTTGATGCTGTCAGCTCCGTCTTGAGCATCCAACTCCACAACTGATATGTACTACCAGCACGAGTAACATATATGTAACTACGAGCATTGAAGGTTAGAAAAAAAGTTTAGTTGATTTATACGGCCCTTGATGAGCTATTGTAAGGGGTAATGTGGCAACGTTGCCTATTATTTCAATGTATGTGAATTTTTTCAATACCATTTTGGAACAGTAAAATATTTATTAAAAATAAAACACCGTAAACAAAATTATGAAAGTCGCTATAGGATAGAAAGACATTGCAAAATTACTCCAGCTTAAATCCCAGTAAAAGGAACTGGATTTCTAGAACAGTAAAAAAGCCTAATTTTTAAAGAAGTTTTTTTTCATTAGTTTTTGCAAACTTTACTGAGTTCACTACTGCAGCAGATTTGGACTATCTACTATTTAGGTTTAGTTTGGTCTTTTGGCAAAATATTCCAAGGAAAGATCTCTTTGGTCAGGCACCACATAGGAGTTGATAAAATCTGAATTATCGTGTAGTACGTTAGCTGAGTGCTTTCATTGAATAGTACTATTAAGTACAGTGTATAACTTGAAACCAAAGTGAATTCAACAACGATAGTATTATTTATATTTTAATGTATAGGTACCTATAAAAATTAGATGTAAAGTTACTCAAAAGTGTGATAAGTTCCTTCTAAATGCCTTCGACTAGGTTAGACGTTTTATGTCCTGTTTTTGGTGTTCCTAAAACGTTTGAAAATAATGTTTTGCCCACTTAGGCAGACGTTATCAAGTGTTTTTTGTTTAATCGACAAGAGCTGTTGAAAACATACAAACGAGAACCCTTTAAGGAGAAGTGAGCTTGCTTTTGATAAGAGACTTGAAAGATTTGTGGCAGAAGAGTTCCATCCTTGTTATTTCTAATCAACAGATAATGAAAAAAGTTAAATATTACCATAATAAGTACCGTAATAACAAGAAATTTGTCAAAAAATGTTGTTTTATTTGGAGCATCTGCAGAAAAAAACTTCTTGACATTTCCATATGTAAGTGTAAAGATTTTTCAACTTGTACCTGTAAAATTGAAGTTCCTCCTGCAGATAGAGAGTTTTTAAATGATCAAAGGACAATAAGAAAGTTGATCATTGGAAAATTAAACAATAAAATCTTCCATAGTACTGAAAAAAAGGTTGGATCGCAAATCAAAAATAGAACAAAGACTGCAAAAATCACATTTTACTTCTTTCTGTACCACGGCTGACGCTTTTAATTATCCTCCTTCTTCCTCTGCAGATAAACAAGACGATGGAAAAACTGAAAGTGATAAAGATTTAAAAAAAAAACCAAAAAGAAGGAGATAAAAGGGACAATCTCAATTTCCCAGATGAGAGTAAAGCTTGCAGCTCTCGCCCAAGCATGCGATGCAACTGGTGTTTCTGACAAAAACGCAGCAGTTCTTGTAAACGCTGCTCTTAAAGATGTGGGAATTTTGACCAAGGAAGAATCATCTAAAGTTATAGATCGGAACAAAATCAGGAGGGCAAGAGTAGAAAGTCGAGATAATTTCAGAAGAGAAATACAGAAAGAGCCATTTCAGGCATATGGTGTATACTTTGATGGGAGGAAGGACAGAACATTAATACAAATTACTGAAGGAAAAGGAAATAAGAGAAAAACAATTACTGAAGAGCATGTTGTGCTTGTTTCTAAATCAGATTCTTTGTATCTTGGACATGTTACTCTTAAGCCATGAACTTCGTTAGAAATTAGGAAATCAATATTCAATTTTTTAGCACATAACGCCGATATTTCTAGGTTACAGTCAATTGGATGTGATAGCACAGCGGTAAACACAGGAACTAAAAATGGCGTTATAAAGAGGTTAGAAGATTCTATGGGGCATCTTTTACAATGGTTTGCTTGTTTGTTACATACTAATCAATAGCCTTTGCGTCATTTACTACAGTTTTTGGACAAGCGACCCAAAAGCTTTTTCTAGAGAAATTGGAAAATAGCTAGAAAATTGTAAAAAGTTTATTTTATCCTGTTCGTGAGCGGAAATCTTTTGAAGTGCTTTTGCTTTTGAAGTGGCTTTGTGTTAAGTGAAATTTTTTCTTTTTATTATATCACCATGAGCAAAATTAAGGGACATTTGCAATATAAAAAATTAAACAGAATTCCTAAAAATTTAAAACTCTTATGTTTATTTTAAAATTTCGAATAAAACTACATTAATAAGGTAAAGTATAACATGAGCAGATATCAGTTTACAGGATACTTCTTAGCCGTGCGGACACTTGCTCTGTCCCGTGGTCGATTAACTTCACGCCTTATTAAGTCGCCATTTGAATATGGGACCATATACAGGAATTGCCCTTTATAAAAATAATGTTCATACATTAGTTTCTTACCAAGTAGACGCGTCCCTGAAAAGTTACAAGGGTGAGAGGGGTTTGCCAGCGTTACATTTAGAAGATCGTCTCCTGACGCTTGCTGACTGCTATCTTCAGTGTACTATCGCAATCATGGTGATGTAAGAAGCTTATTGCGCTGAGATGCTAGTTCAACGAAATGTTAGATGACTAGGTGTTGCCATCGTCATAGCACTCACCTCCCCGGAGACCACTTTTTTTGTAGACGGAGAACGTGACGTGGAGGGACTTGCAGGAGTTCGAGCGTTTCCGGACGCTGCCCGGTGATATCGGTCGGGTCCACTGGTATCACTCTCGTTTTGTCCCCCAGGTCGAGGAACCGAACGGTGCATGCACAAGCACATAGCTAGCTACTGGGGTTAATTTAGTGGTTTTACTAGTGATTTTTCTACGTTCAGGAACAACCAGTTAAGCAACTCTACATAAGGTAGAGTACACGAGACCAATAAATGGCAATACACACTGTAAAATCACTTCAACAACGACAGTCATAATTTATAATCAATAAGAGACAATACACACAGTAAAGCGACATCACCCACAGTACAATTATAATCGTAATCATCATGTTGATTATAAGAATAAATAGCACATGCATTTATCATATTGCTTATGCATTAAATGGTTGAATTGCTATTGAATTAGCATTCACTAAATTTAATTCAATGACGATCGTGAATTCGAGATCAAAATACGAAACTGATTGAAAGAGAGTACTACAACCGAAAATGTCTTACAGACAATATTGCGGAGTTAATTATAAGTGTAGATGAACATGATCAAGACGAGGACAATTATTATTATACAACTAGGCTAATTATTTAATTTTAGTAGTTTAGTTATTTTAATCAAAATGATTGTTTTGCGAACCACATCTGATGTTGTGTTTAGTGCTATTTATGCAACGATCAAGATATTCACACCTTTGCAGGTAAGTACACTAGTGATCGTCTGATAAAGAAGTTGTAGCATAAAACACAGAACATTGTAATACACACTTATTAAATATATAGAGTGTTTCTTAATTGCATGGAACAAATATATGGGTGTTATTCTACAGTGAAAAATAAGATAACATTTTTTGAAAATGTTCCTCAGTAGGGCTACGCCGCTTTAAAGCTTTGCTAACAAAGAAAATTTTTTTTTTAATAACCCTGCAACAGTTTGTAGTACAGTAACAAAATTTGGTACGTATGTATCAAGGCCTTTATTTGCAACTAATTTGTCAGAACTGCCTTTCTCCAAAAAGTATGTATAGAGGGTGGAAGTAGTCCTCCACTTTGTATAAAAAAATACACTTGAAGTTGTGACGCTTTCTTTCCCGTCCGACCGGACCGTCGTGTTCGGTGCTCGGGCGACAGATTTGTTGAGGGAGTTTACTCCCCCACCTCGCCCTTGAGGCGGTCAGGCGAAGGCTCACCGGGCAGCTACGATGGAGACCGGTTACTCCAGGGGTCGACGACTGAAAGAGAAAAGTCTGCGGTGCAAATAAAAGGCACAATAAACCTAAACAATATTTATTAAGCAGGAACATAAATGTACAAAGCAGGTGCAAGAACCCTAAAATTAAACACAAGACTCGGGTGCTAAAATATGTGACGCTCGAACGGATGAAAAGTAGAGAGCGGTACGATGGGACAGAGCACCCTGACCCCAAATAGCGGGTCTGGGTATTCAATATCCCCAGGATATTCACTAGGCAGCGAATAGAGTCGTTAGTCGCTAGTGAACCAGAAGAGCTGATTCAATGCAACCATAACTATCTTTCGATAGACAGACGGAAATCATCGATTGGTGCACATGGCACCGGCTTTAGAAGCTCTTTAGCTTCTCTTAAGCCAAATTTTGGCAGCAGAACGCAACGTCCGTATGCATCGGTGGAGGCATGGTATTGAAGAGGAAGGTGCGGCGAGGAGGCAAGGGCCTCAGAAAAGGGGGGGCAGCGCCGGCGCAAGGGTACGATGATGGTCTGGTTGAAGTGGTTGATGCGGCATCTCTGGGGCGGTGACCTTCTTGGCCTCGAGAGACAGGGGAAGAAAAAAAAACGTTTCCCTCAGAACGGTGTTGGTGTTCGTGTAGTGTGTTGTGTAACAGTGTGTATGTGTTTGTGTAGTGGTGTGTGTGTCTAGATGTGATTAGTGTGCCGTGGACTAAAGCTGTAGCTGTTCCGGCATTTGCCTTCACCGCTGGGGGAAACCACGGAAAACCCCGGCGAGAACAGATGTGGACCTGGGGGGAAGCTGGCTTCTAGTCTTCTAGGGAGCCCAGAAGGCCATGACTTCGAATACGAAGGAGCCCACTGCGGCCAGCATCTCCACGAGACCAGGGGCCTCGCAGAGATTCCAGCCGAATGACTGCAACGACCTGGTGAGGGAGCCGATGTTGACGCCGGGACTTCGGGCTGGTGCGGGGCGATCGCGCTTCTCGCCGGAACTGGTGGCAGCGGAAGGGCGGGGCGGTCGTGATGTCGGTGTCGGTGTCGGTCGGGCTGACCGTGGTGTCGGCGTCGGGCGGCCGCGGTTTGTGTCAGTGGAGGGCTGCACTCTCTGGGGCCGCGCGTTGTCCGCTGGCGCTCTGACTACTCGGAGATGCCGTGGGCACCCCTTGTAGTTGGCCGGATGAGGGCCGCCACAGTTTACACATGTGGCTGGCGTTTCGCGGGACTTCACGTAGTTCCCAGAGTGATGAGCGCCGGCGCATTTCACGCACCGTGGGGCCGCGTTGCATCCTCGTTGAGAATGGCCGAACTGCTGGCATCGATGGCACTGTCCGATGGCTTTCTTCTTGTGCTGATGCTCGACCTGGATCTTCAGACCAGAGGCGTGGGGATCCTCTCCGGTCCGCGGTGCATGCGGTGGACGGACTGGACTGGGAGACCTCTTCTTTCTAGTTCTTCACGGACCTCCTCGGTGGTGATGACCTCTGGGATCCCTTGGAGGACGACCTTGAGGGGTTTTTCTTCCGGTAGCGGGTAGGTGTGGTAGGGCACCTTCATTTCTTCCAGAACCTCGCGGATGGCGCGGAAGTCCCGCACCGTCGCCGGCTGGACCGAAATGCCGTCGCGAAGGTTTTTGGCCTTCATGACGACCAGGTTCAGCCTGTAATTAATTCTAATGACGACGGGACTAACAAATATCGGTAAAAATACAGTTTATTAACCGGCCGGAAAAGCAAAATCTTTAGCCTCAAATTAAACCTTATGCTGATAGAAATTCACAGTATATAAAAGTATTAGCGGTTTCTAATACATTAATTGGAAAATTAATTTTAAACGGTTCTCAACTTAAATATTAATATACGAATAATAAATGCAACATAACAAATATTTGCAGGCGCTTATCAATCGGCACACTTGGTGGCCGGATAAGCCCATCGGCGTATACAATGTGCGGATAAACAATAAAGTATAACAATTAAATAATAATTCTATTATTAACGGTCCTGTAATTTATAAAAGTCAAATTAACTTCGTTACAAAGTTCTAATGGTTTTTTCAAAGAATCTGCATGTTTACAAAAGTAACTAAAGAGGCAAGATTCTTTCCAAATGAAACAGAGCTATGTAATAGATGCATTACATTTCAGACACTTGTGTAGACAAAAACGTTCTGGATATTAACGCGGCCCCCTACCTCCAAAACCACCCTTGCGAAAAAACTAGTTGCAACAAATTAAGCAGAAATAAAGGCCTTGATAGGTAGTGTACCCATACCAAATTCTGTTACTGCAGCACAAGCTGTTGCGAAGTTAATAAATAAAAATCGTTTTCTTTAGCAAAACTAAAGCAGCATAGTTTATGAAAAAAAATCATCTAAGCTTTGTTCTTATTTTCCATCATAAAATAATGTCCTCACATATTTGTTCCATGCAATTTAGAAACCCCCTGTATAAAACCAGCACTTACTGTAGTATCGCTATAATATTTACTCATCCCAACCTTGACTATGCATTTCTATAATAAACACGAACAATCAAAATATGCTAGAACATCATCTTCTAAATCAGAAAGTAATCTTCTTAGAAAGATTTAATTTAAACATTTAATCTTTTGAATTATCCATAAAGATATTAACCGCAAGTGGAAAAATTGGACTGCCTATAGGTAAACCTTCCTTTGGAAAATAAAATTTGATGCCGAAAGTAAAATAATTCTGATTAACACACAGATCAAATAATTGAATTAATTCCAGTCTTTAACTTATTCAACATTATTATTTACTAAAACATTAACTAATAAAAAAATACATTCTTGTGGAGGAATATTTGAACATATTAGTAACAAGTTTAACTAGTTTAAGAAATTAACAGAAACGTTTTTATTTTCTACATAAAAACAAAATATCAAAGAAATGTTAGTTTTTGACTCTTGGGAGAATATTCCTCATCATGCAAGTAGTCTAAATAAAAAGTCTAAAAATACAGCTTTCCCCAAATTAATTGCGGTTCAATATTTGTGTTCATTGGACAAGTCGAAAGTCAATAATGGTGAATATTTAAATAGAAAACCGAAAATCTTAAAAGACATATGAAACGAACATTGTGGAAGACGTCGATAAAATTATAGTATTTGCAACAATATAATTTTCTACCTAATAGGGTGTATTGAATTATTCATTTGTACTCTATATCATTTGTTTCTACATGCGTGTCTGTTTCCTAGTACGTCTTAATGAAAAAAGCTGTTGTAAAAAATTCTGTCATGGTAGCAATTACAAATAAAAAAAAACTATTTGTTACAAGTGCTTGTGAGGTTAATGTTCTCAGCTCCGTCTCGAGCATCCAATTTCTCAACTGATATTTACTTTGAGCACGAGTCACAGATATGTTCTAGAATCATTGAAGGTTAGGAAAAAAAATGTTGATTTATACGGCCCATGATGGGCTATCGTAAGGGATACTGTGGCAACGTCGCATTGGTGTATTATTTCAATGTAGGCGAGTTTTTACAATACCATTTTGGAGCAGAAAAATATTTATTAAAAATAAATCACCGTAAACAAAATTATGAACGTCTCCATGGGCTAGAAAGGCATTGCAAATTACCCCAGCTTAAGCCCCAGTGGAAGGAGTTTGATTTCTAATATAATAAAAAAAAGCCTAAATTTTAGAATAGCTCAAGAAAAAGAAGTTTTTATCATCAATTTCTCTAGACTTTACGTAATGATTTAAGCATTTATACGGTCTTGTTTTAAGATAAGAAGTTTATTTTTTTACCTTGAATATTAGATCTATTGGTATATCAAAAACACTGCAGACGTCGCAGCAGACCTAACAGTCGACGTTGAATACAACCTTTGCTGATAAGTGCTTGAAAGCTTAGCTATTCTCTGCAGTTTCGTTCTAACATATTTCTAGTATTCAAATATATTTATCTTGCTTCAACATAAAGTCGATTTTTATTTTTTTATTAGTTCTATTAACACAAAAACATTTTTGTTAGATGCGAAGATTCTGCGTTGAAGAAAATCTTATCCTTCCAATAAAATTGCTGAGGTTGATGGGGACGTGGCCGAAAAACAGTGCATCGACTTCGTATCGAATACGCGGATTTCTTACGCTGTCTATTCTAACATTAGGCATAGTATTCTGCGCTGAAACTATTGTAAAAAAGACCGACGTCCATACTGTCTGCTTCACTATATGTTGTTTGCTATCAGAAATCAATACAGTAGTAAAATATTTCTTTATAGCTACCAAACGGAAGCATCTTTTTAACCTGATAAAAATGTTAAATCGTCCCATGCTTTCATTGCACGAAGATCACTTATATAAATTTTTAGAAAAAAAGGCAAAAATGATCAGATTCTTTCAGAAAGCATTTTTATTAAATGCACTTGGAACTGGAATGTTGATGCTTGTTAACCCAATATTTGATACAACTTCTAATAGACCCTTTCCGATCCCCTTTTTTGTGAATACCGAAGAGCAAAACTTCTTGGTATATATTTTGATTTGGTTGTTCGAGATTTGCTTGATTCCGATAACAGACCTAAACGGCTGTAGTTTCGATGGAGTGATATTCTTTTTTATAGCCATGGCAAGTGCTGAGCTGCAAATTTTAAGAGAAGAGATAATAGAAGCAGTAAACGTTTCTTCGCTGGGTTCTAAAGATGTACAAGTTGAATACAAATTCGACAAGGAAGTGAACGGTATGTTAAGAAAGTGTATTCTACAGCATTTCGCCATTGAAAGGTAAGTAACTTAAATTTAGTTTAAAGAAAGATTGAAGATTCCATAGTTGATGTGTATTGCCAAATCATTAAGCAACAAACACAAGTAAACTAGATAGTTTTAAATGAAACACTGAACCCTCTATTCGAAAATGCAAAGATATACAGACTGTTTCTTTTAAGATTTTAAAAAATAATTTCAAATGCTTGTATTCGATCCGGTATATGCCAAAATCTAATATTATATAAAATTTCCATAGTTTACACGCATCCGTACTTTTACCAACCACTTGATAGTTTTTAACTTTAAGTTGAAAATAATATCATAGTAATTCAAGTCTGTCAACAATAACATATATATATTGTGCAGACAGAATATTAGTCTAGTAACTCTTTCATTATGTAAAGTATTTGCAAAGAAACTTTCTATTACTATAACATCGTTTATTGTTTTCTCTAAGTTGTACTAAATAATAAATAAATGATTTGGGCCTGTTAGAATCGATAGCTATTAGTTTAGCAGGATACCATTTTCCTTGTACCATTACCTACTTTATCATTGATAGCTAATTGATATAAAGACTTGAAATAAAAATTATAATACTGTTGTTGATCTTCTTGAGTCTTTTTTAAATGGTTTCGATATAAGCGAGTGCAAGATTCTGTAATTGGTAAGTGACTGTACTCCACGAATGCAAAACGCATCTTTATTGTCATTTGTGACGTTTTTAAGCATCTTTTTAACTGTTTGAACGTGTTGTTCAGTAAATCCATTGGATTGTAGGTATCATGGTATACTGGTAATATGTTTAAGCTCCCGTTGCTCAATAAAATTGTAATATAGTGCATTAGAAGGTTGTGAATCGTTATCGGTGTAGATTACATTAGGCTCGCCAAGTCTAGATAAGATTTCTTTAAAATTAAGGACTATAGTGGCACTAGTAGTGTGGGTTCTTAGGTTAATAACCTCAGGGCATTTAGAATATAAATCAACAACTAACAGATATTCTTGGTCATTGAAATAAAATAAGTCAGCTGCGAATTGCTGCCAAGGTCTAGTTGGAATATCTCTTGCAGTTAGTAGCTTGTGGTTGAAATTCTGAAATGTTAGACAGGAAGAGTAATTTATGACTACATTAGCAGTCTTTTTATTGAGCCAGAAGATTAGTTCATTGCTTTAAGCTGAGTTTTTGTAATCCACATGTGATTGTAATGAAATCGATGAATCATTGCATCATGTAATGATTAATGCAGGGCTTCTAAAAAGAACACCACGAGCCTCAAAATGCCAATACGGTTTTACTACCTCTTTCAAAGATTTTTCATCTGATGGCCATCCATTTTTGATAACTATCAGCAGTTTATTTAATTCTTCATCAGTCTACGTTTCTTGTACAAATTTTTCAAATTGACTTCTACTTATATCAATACAGTCAATTAAATTAATTTGAGTTTCGATTACAGTTTCTTTAATTCTAAAGTTTTTATCACCATAATGTGCTCTTGATAGGGCATCAGCTATAAATAACTGAGAGCTTGGTTTGTAATAATCTCCAAAGTCATACATCTGTAAAATTATTAACAATCGTTGAAATCTTAACGGACGTTTGCTTAAAGGCTTTTTAAAAATAGTCTTTAAAGGCTTGTGGTCCGTTTCTATAAAGGATTTCCCATATAACTATTTATGTAATCTCTGACATCCAAAGATAATACCAAGGAGTTCTTTTTCTATGTGGGTAATTATATTGAACTTGAGTATCAGTTAAGGATTTAGATACATAGGCTATTGGTGCATCAATCTGGATTATAACTTCTCCTTAATACATGCATAGAACTGTCTAGTGAAAGCGTAATTGGCAATTTTAGATTATAGTACTGTAAGACTGGAGCATTAGAAAAGAATGCTTTTAAATAATTAAATTCAGATTTACGTTGATGGGTTCAGAACCACTCTGCATGTTTCTTCAATAGTTGTCGAAGATTGAGGGCTAGTTTTGATAAATTTGGTATAAAATTGCTAACATACGTTACCATGCCAAGAAAAGAGGTTGCCATTAAAAAAAGATTTTAATGACGCCATACCTCCTATATGACTCACCCTGTATAAATATTTTTTGTTTAAGAAATGCTCATTTAAAAGTAAAAATTGACGGGTCTAAGCGTTTTTCCTAAAAGTTCGTTTCTGAGTTTTTAAAGAATGTATACATTACTTTACAAAAGCACTGTATATAGAGTTGTCTACAGCTGACGCTGTCTACCCTCTCTTAAACAGTTTCTCCATTCTTCCTTGTTGTTCCAACTTCCTTCCCCAAGGTTTTTCCTTTCCACAGCCTGGTCTACTTCATTTCTGAATGATCTTTTCGGTCTATCCCTCTTTCATCTCCCTGTCGGCCTCCAATCCGTGACTTTTGAGATCCATCTTTCTTTTGGTGCCCTTCTGACGCTTTCTCCCGATGTCTCGGTATTCTTTCCATTCTTGTAATCCTATTACACCTTCTTCAATAATCCATCTCTGTAGCTATTATTTTGCTTTGGTCCTGTTTTTCTAATAATCAAGTCCTCAGCAGCGCATGTCATAATACTTCTTACAATGGTGTCAAAAAATTTTTTTTTGTTTTTTTTTGTTATATGTTCATCCTACAGTATTCCATTTGGTTTGGTCTAATCTACTCTTTATTTTATCTAAAGTTGTCCCTGTTTTCGACATAGTGAAACCTAGGTATTTAAACTTTTGGATTCCTCTTATAGTGGTGTCCTCTGCGATTTCCAGATCCGTTGTCTCTTCTATTCCTGCTTCGAGATATTCTGTTTTATTGAAGTTGATGTCTAATCCATTCTTTGAGTATTCTTTATTGAGTTTCTGCATCATGTAACTGAGATCTTCTTCGTCCTAAGCTATTACCATCTAATCTTAAAGCAAAGCTTAAGATGTGCAGATGCTCATTTCTGATTGGATTACTCATACCCTTACATTTTCTTCTTCATGGTTTCAGTGTTGTTTCTAGCATTATATTGAAAAAGGTGGGAGAGGTAGAGCAGCCCTGTAATAAGCCCTTGGATGTTTTGAAGTGTCGTCCAACTTAATTTTTTTTTTATTGCTACAGTTTTTCGTTGCTGTTATTAGGTTATTGCAGATGTTTAGTTCTCTCATGGAATTCCGCAGATTCCTTTTCAGAATGAAATCATATGCCTTTCGTAGATCTACAAAAGCTAGGTGGACTTGTCTTTTTGGCTAGTTTTTTCTCGATGGCTTGCATTGTATATATATATGATCGATAAAAGGTTTGCCTACTGTAAATCCAGCTTGGTATTTACTTATTTAATTCTTGATGTTGTCTTCTAATGTTGTCTTCTAATGTTGTTTTTATTAATTTTTCATAAAGTCTACCCATGGTTGAGATAACATTGATTCTTCTATAATTTTCACAATTCTTTCGAGTTCCCGTTTTAAATATTGACATCACGTAGGCCTCGGTCCGTTCCTTCGGTAGGGGTTCTTCATTAAGCTTTTAGGAACTGTTTTTGATGAGTTCAGAGATTATTCTTTCTAGTCTGGGTGATCTTCCGTTTTATAGACGTTTTATTATGTTGTTTATTTCTTCCAGGTTTATCGTCATTGGTTCTAGCTCATTTTCTTCGTGAGTCCTGTTGTCATCATTATCTGCTGTTGTAAAGGTTTGTCTAAGTTTCTGATAATAATCTTGTCATTGTTCATCCGTTATACATTCTATCTGGATTTTGTCTTTGCTGTTTGTTTTTAACAACGTAATCATTTGCCATGCCTCGGTTGTTCTAGTTTTTCCTATGTTCTCTTCGATATTTATACATGCTGATTCCCAATTTTCATTTTTTGCCTTGGAGACCCTTGTCTTAACTTCTTTGTTTTTTGTAATGTCAATTTTAAATTGTGCGTACTCCGAGTTCTGTCTTGGATTTCGCTTTAAATGCATTCATTTAATATAAATTCGTCGTTTAATTTCGCTTTTTAATGATTAGCAAGTTATTTATATTGCTGATATTTCATCCAAGCTTCTTTGAAGGTCTATTGTTAAAAATTAAAATGTATTCAACAAATTGTTTTATGTTTCTTTCGTTGTAGATGAAATCATTTCTTCGTTGTGAGAATGTTTTATTCAGGTTTTATCTATAAAACTGGATATGCAATTTTATCGTCAAAACGTGTTTCATTTCTGTTTGGTTTTGTTTATGAACCTTGTGTTACTTCAATTTAAGAAAATCTTGTTTACATATGGGTTGTAGTACTAGAAGTTAATGCTGGTGAAAGATCGTTTTAAATTAGAAAAATGATGTTTGGTACCTTTCCATTTTCAATTGACCGTCTGTGTTTATATTTGATAATACAGTGTACAACCAGCTTTTTTGTTCTTTTCAATGGTTTTGCTGCGTTAAACATTTTCTTGAGTCCCTCGGAGGAGTCGAAATCTGAACACCGCGTAAGGCGGATGTTCCCACGAGTACCCGGATCCAAGCGGGCCCGGTGCTTTCTGCTCTCGTTAAAATCAAGACTTACCTTGAGCTTACTTTATGTGCCTTTTTTGAGTTTTATCGTGTTCTTCGGGAAACGGCTCTAAAGAACAATGTCGACAAGCTAGTCGGATCCGAGTCTCTAGTCCACGTGTAGAAAGGACCATTCCTAAGTTACGAATTTTGCAAATGTTTGCCGTCCAGAACTTTCCGGGACCGTATTACTTAGCAGCAAAAATCTATGATTTTCTTCTGTTACCGTAGTGTAGTTCCTGGAGGAAGTTACTTGTTTGTTTTGTCGTTTGTGTTCATTTGAGGCTCCATTATCTTCGTCATACTCCCTGGTTGGTGAAAACATTTCATCGCTAGTAATTGATGGAAAAATTGGCATTCTCTCCGTTAAAAAAAGTTGGTTCTGTGGTTGTGGAAATTTAAGTGTTTAAAATTGATTGTGGACGAAACCATGCCTTCTCATCGTTCGATTTTATGTAAATTCAATTTTCGTTAACTAAGTACGTTGCTGGAAATCAAAGGACCCCCAGATTTAGAGAGTAAGATAGAAAATCTTTTGTCTTATATGCCCTTTTGTATTTTTCTATTTATATTATATCGTCTTGTTTTTTGAGTATTTAACGTAAAATATTTAATTTCTTTTAAATGATAGGTAAAGTAATTTTTTTACAGTGTAACCTTTCCGGAAAAACCTAGGGAAATAATAGGCTGTTTGAATCTTATAATAATCTTTTGTTTTTTTTTGTTTGAGATAATTAATACAATTTTATATGTTCCAAATT